>QRFJ01006731.1:0-105238 GCA_006176705.1 Cocos nucifera | reverse complement strand
GCTAGTAGAAGATCAAAAAGCTCACCTTGAGAAGATGGGGACTCAGATTTGGTAGCAATGTGCTTTATATTCAAGTGGAAGTTTGTATAGATATGTGTGTTCTTTTAGCAGAATTGGCTGGACACTTGTTTACACTTCTAAGGGCAAAATTATAATTTTGACTATAAATAAAAAATAGATTATTTTTTATCATAATGTGTATTTAGTGTTCTGTGATACATCCCTTGAGTTAATTGGTAACTGATAATTCTTATTTTCAAGAGTTTGGAAATTTAAGGACATGAATTTTGTTATTAACTCATTGATTAAAATGCCTTCCAACCGTAGGATTCATGAGATGGGATTGATCCAGAAGATTGGGCACAATCGCTTTATTTATAGTAGATAAGGTCTTGAGTCTATGGTGTAGATGAAATGAAATCATGATTTCTCGAGTCAGGTTCGTCAGATGTTGATTGGATTCGGGGCATATTTTATAAAAATCTTCTCTTAGTCCTAATCAATCTGATACTTTGTAGATCTTAATTTTAGATCTGTATTAAATAAAAAAAATAAAATTAAATTAAATTTTGGAATTTAGTTTTTAACCTTGATTTTGAGGTAATTCTTATTATCCATTGATGATCCTGCGGAACCCTGAGGTTCTGGATCTAGCCACACAAGCGCTAGCCTCTACCGATATCCTTCGGACTGGATCTGGAGATCTTCTTCTCTCTTTCTTTTCTCCAAAAAATTAGATCTGGATCTGATTTGGAGGATCTTCAAAACTTCTTCTGAAGATCATCCGTTCATTTCTGCAACCGTGCTACCTTCTTCTTTTTCCATCAGTCTTTTCTTGCCTGACTCGCACTAATCTGCAAGCCCAAACTTTCTTGGGCGTGGCAGAGGAGAAAGAGGGCTAGATGATTCATGGGAGAAGGGAGAGGGGCCAGCCTTTGGGCATGGCTAAGAGGAGGAGAGCTCTAGGTGGCGCGGAATACGGTCCTATTTATAGCTCTTGCTGCGCCAGCAGTGCTGCATCATCCTACCAATTACGTTGCTCTCTGCAATGCAGATCTAAATTCTGATTGGGGGATGACCATCATTGATCCAATCAGAATGAGAGACCCTAGGTTCATTCTTAGATGGCGCCTAAGATTGGTCAAAGTAGATACCCAAGGGCCACCTAAGTAGAAATCAAGAAGCAACTGGAGTCCCATCCGTATGGGACTCCAGCTCCCTATCCATGGCGCACGGCCATCCTAGGATGTGCCCCTTCTTTTCAATTTTCAAAGAGGGGACAAGCCCCTATCTACTCTAGGAAGGCGTGCGCCCCCTTCTTTCCAATTTCCAAAGAGGGGATATGCCCCTATCTGCTCTCCAATAAGTGTATGACATATCGGCAGATGTCCAAGGGTCAAAGGTGAATTGTTTGGACAAGTCAAAGTACAAGAATTAGCAGGTGATAGAAAAATGGTAGTGTTGGTCTCAAATTATCTTTATAAAATTAAGGACAATCCTTTTTTTTGACTGGACAAGCCCAGCCATATCAGGTAAAGTACCTGAGTTGAGCACAAACTCATTTGGCTTCAGTCGAACACTTTTAATTGATTAGAGAAAGGAAGAATGTTAGATTCATCATGTGCTAGCATTGTTTCTCTGAATCGTAGTAGACTCTCTTCCTATATGCCAATATCGCTCAATTGAACTCCGCTAGTTGCCTCCATATAGAATCTGAGTGCGCAGAGACTTAAGCGTTATAGAAGCTGATCGCCACGCTCTCAGATCGCATTCTGCCATAAATGTATTCGTATGGTATAAATATGTAGGTGACTCGATCATCGACATCATCAAAATACCTTTCTGATGGATTAGTAACTTTTTGATTCAGCAACTTAGGACTCATGGTCGATCATCAAATCATTCTTAATTGCTCCCAAAATCAACCTTGACACCTAGACAGCATAATGGTGGCAATCCATCACAAAACTGAAAAAGTGCATACCTTCTCTAGTTGCTAGTGCTACATGGTCCGTAAGTAAAGTGTTCATTCTTCTATCTTGTACCCGATCAGAATTAGGGTAATAGGTGAACTCATCAACCCTATTTATCTATGATTTAATCATTCGATTCAAGTTTGATGTGAAAACTTAACTAGAACTTTCTATTATTTCACTTACATGCCTGATTGGGCTTATGGCTTGTTTCATCATTTCATTCATAGGCTAGCTCTCTTCTACCAAAGATAGATGGATTCTTTCTTAGGTGCAATCCATTCTACAATGAATATGTTATATGCCAAATACACCTCAGGTAGCCATGATCGCCAATGGCAGAAGGACGAAGTGATACAGTAGTAGTCAACACGATTTATTAACTACCTCAGTCGTAGATTGAGCTGCCGAGTCCATCAGTTAAGGAATCAAGAACTCGAAGCACCACTGTAGTTATGGCGTTATCGACGAGAATGGTAGCCTTTTCTTGCACTGTCGACGTGTCACACTCAGTGCCCCAGTTCCTCTTACGAGTACCTATACTCTCCCGTGTGTTCATCTTACACTAGTAGACTTTTAAGGATCGATCGTACTATACAAGAACGATGTTATACGACAAACCTTTCCGATCAAGTCACCATTCCTCATGCTGTGTCCTACGATCGGAGCATTTTATGGTTAATAACATAAAATTCATGTTCTTAAATTTTACGACTCTTGAAAATATAAGAATTCATTACCATTAACTCAAGGGATGTATCACAGACAACTAAATAGCTTATTGTGAAGAAAATAATTATATTTTATATATAATCAAAATTTAATTTTCCTAGAAGTGTCAATAAGTGTCAACCAATTCTGCTTCTAGGCAACATTACCTAACAAACTCCCACTTTGACTAAAGCCAATTGGCTAAAATCTAAGTTCCATCTATCTCAAGGTGGCTTGAATCTTCTGCTGGCCCCAACGGCTTTGTAAGCAGGTCCGCCGCATTATCTGCGGAAGTACGACTCTCTTGACCTCAACATAAAAACCCTTCTTGAAGGTAATCGTTGGATAAGTTATATTTTACCAGGTCTCGATGGTGCTTTAGGATTTCTTTCACTTAGAAGGGTTCGGCAGTGACCCATTTGTTCGCAGGTAACAGAGGAATGGCATCTGATGCAATTACTGATCTTACAGCAAAACTTTTGTACCAGGAATATTCGTCCTCATGTGAGCTTCTGACGTAGCGGTCTCTCTCTGTAAGCTTGCTATGGAGTGAGACATCTAATGTGTCATCTCCTTATGTCTGTTTGGATGTGTTTCAGATTCTCGCAGCAGCTACCTACCGATTTCTTCCAGGTGCTCACAGTCAACAAAGACTACCAGACTGTCGATCTTTCGATCATTACATTAAGACATAAAGTCCGAGTTATATACCCCTGGACTTGGAGTTTCTCCATGCACATAAGAATTAGTAATATATTCCTGTAGTTCTTCTTAAGTACTTAAGAATACATTTTCCATTACAAGATCCAGTTGTTCTTCATCTGGATTCGACTGATATCTCGCTCGTGACACTCACGGCATGGGCTTATATCAGAGTCATGTACATAACATGGCTATCATTGAGGCTCCCTATTGCTGAAGGCAATAACGGATCTTGCTCATGCGTTCTATTTCGTCAGGTGTGCTTAGGCGGCACATCTTCTTTGGAAAATAATGGCCTGCCTGAAGGTTACTAAACCCTCAAAGTTTTTTCATACTAAACCTCTTTAGTTACTTCCCCTATGCTAACATCTTCGTGAAAGTCCATTCTGTCCAGGCATCCTATTTACGTGGTAGTGCCCTATCTCTATAGACCTTTAATCCTAGAATAAAGGATTTGCTTCTCCTAGCGTCTTTCATGGAGAATTCTTTACGATAACCACATTTTAACTATGAGTCAGATCAGAATAATATTTCTGATAAGTGAAGATGTCTCCTACTACGAATACGAGGAAGAACACTTCCACTGAACATTTTAAGACACATGCTCATCCTTAACTTTCTTGATGAAGCAAACATTTTGAAAAAATCATCCTAAAAACAAGTATTCCGCACCGAGATGACTTGCTTCGTCCATATATGGACTCTCTCGCCAGCTTGCATGACTTTGTGATCATCATCAGGTGGAATGAAACCTAAGCAGCTGCTCATATAGATATCTTTCTCAAGATTCCATTTAAAGAAACGCCCTCCTCCTCCTCCGCATTCATTTGACGCATGATTTCATAATCAAAAAATAGACTACAACACAAAAATATGCGGATGGATTTTAGCATAGCTACTGATGAAAAGGTATCTTTGATAGTCAATGCCTTCGCTATTGCACTCTATAACCTTTTGCACTAATCATAGCCAGTGTTTCACTATTCCCATCTGGCACCAATCTTTTACTCTTTAGATTCATTTACACCCGAAATAGGTACTATACTTCTGAGTGGACTTCTACCAACGGTCCAGACTTTGGTATTGAGATACATCGCAGTCAATTTCTGACGTTCATTGCCTCTAACCTATTTCTGAGAGTCGAATATCTCGATATCGCCTTATTACAAGATTTTGAGATCATCACCATAAACCCATTAACTATGAGCAAATATTTTTTCTTACATCCTCTGAAATATACCCAAGTACCTCTTAGGGACGAGAATATCCTTTCCGATCTATAAGGTGGAGGCTAGTGTATGGATGGTTAACCACTTATTTGGTTGCAAATTTGGTCCTTAGTCAGCTCTTGCTCTTATGTGACTTTCTCATCGAGCTGATCTGCTTTCTATCTTCTGCTTTCCAACGGCTTTGTGAATGGGTCCGCTGCATTGTCTGCGAAGTCGACTCTCTTGACCTCGACGTATTCCTTTTCGAGGTAATCACGGATGAGGTGGTATTGCTGCTCGATGTACTTGGATTTTTGATGAGACCTCAGCTCCTTAGCAATGAATGGCGCCATTGTTATCGCAGTATAGAAGAATGGCACCTGATGGCATCACTTCACTCTCTACGGCAAACTATTTGTACCAGAATACCTCTTTCGCAGCTTCTAACGCAGCGATGTATTTTGCTTTCATGGTGGAATCTGCTATCACTATCTACTTAGAACTCTTCCAACTGACAGCACCACCATTACACACAAATAGAATCCAAGATGTCGACTTTCGATCATCTACATCGGACATAAAATCTGAGTCTGTATACTCTTGAACTTTGAGTTCTCCATTACCAAAAATCAACAACATATCCTTAGTTCTTCTCAAGTACTTAAGGATACATTTCATAGAAGTCCAGTATTCTTCATTTGGATTCGACTGATATCTGCTCGTAACACTCATAGCATGGGCTATATCAGGTCGCGTACATAACATGGCATACATGAGGCTCCCTATTATTGAAGCATAAGGGATCTTGCTCATGCATTCTTTCTCGTCAAGGTGTGCTAGGGCACATCTTCTTGGAAAGATGAATGCCATGTTTGAAGGATACCAAACCTCTCTTAGAATTTTTCATACTAAACCTCTTTAGCACTTTCTCTATGTACATCTTCTGTAAAAGTCCTAGCATCCTATTCGGTCTATCTCTATAGACCTTAATTCCTAGAATAAAGGATGCTTCACCTAGGTCTTTCATGGAGAATTTTTTAGATAACCACATTTTGACTATGGTCAACATGGGAATATCATTTTCCAATAAGGAGGATGTCATCCACGTACAATACGAGGAAGACAACAACACTCCCACTGACCTTTTTGAAGAACACATGGTTCCTTCTTCATTTTTGATGAAATCCAAATAATTTGATCACATCATTAAAATGAGTGTTCCAGCTCCGAGATGCTTGCTTAAGTCCATATATGGACCTTTGCAGCTTGCAAACCTTGTGATCAGTATCACTGGATGTGAAACCTAGCGGCTGTTCCATATAGATATCTTCCTCAAGATATCCATTTAAGGAATGCCGTTTTCACGTCCATTTGCCATATTTCATAATCGAAATAGGCTGCAACAGGCAAGCAATGTGCGGATGGATTTTAGCATAGCTACTGGAAAAGGTATCCTGATAGTCAATGCCTTCGTATTTGACTATAACCTTTTGCCACTAGTCTAGCCTTGAATGTCTCCACATTCCCATCTGCACCAATCTTTCTCTTGAAGATCCATTTACACCCAATAGGTACTATACCTTCTGGTGGATCTACCAAGGTCCAGACTTGGTTTGAGTGCATCGAGTCAATTTCTGACTTCATTGCCTCTAACCATTTCTCAGAGTCGATATCTGATATCGCCTCGTTGTAGGTTTTGGGATCATCACCATGAGCACCATTACCTATGAGGAACATTTTCTCTACTTCCTCTGAAATAATACCTAAGTATCTCTCAGGGGGATGGAAAACTCTTTCCGATCTACGAGGTGGAGGAGGTAGTGTTCTTATTGGCTCAACCTGATTTGGTTTCCATTTGGTCCTTAGCTCGTTGCTGCTTGTGAGACTTTCTCATCAAGCTTAATCTGCTTTTCCAATGCCGCTATCTTGAATAAACTATTTTTCAAGAAAAATGGCATGTCGACTCACAATCACATTGTGGTCTTCTGGAATGTAGAAATAGTATCCTAATGACTCTTTAGGATATCCTATGAATCGAGCTCTAAAGGACCTAAACTCTAACTTGTCCGCTTGTTGTCTTTTGACATGAGCCGGACAACCCCAAATTCTGAGATGACTCAGACTTGGTTTCTTACCGTGCCATATCTCATACGGTGTGGTAGGAACGGTTTTAGAGGGAACCCTATTCAGTAGATAGATTGAAGTTAACAATGAATGTCCCCAAAGAAAATCAGGAAGGTCTGTGAAGCTCATCATGGATCGAACCATATCCAATAGAGTCCGATTTCTCCATTCTGAAACCCCGTTGAGTTGAGGTGTTCCTGGTGGAGTCCATTGAGAGACTATGCCATTTTCCTTGAAGATAGTCTAGGAATTCCCGGCTAAGGTATTCACCTCCTCGATCTGATCGAAGAACCTTAATGGGTTTTTCAGTTTGTTTTTCTACTTCATGTCTGAATTTCTTTGAACTTTTCAAAAGCTTCAGACTTGTGTCTCATAAGATACACATACCCATACCTAGATAGATCATCGGTAAAGGTAATGAAGTAGACAAAATTGCCTCTAGCCGGCACATCAAATGGGCCGCACACATCAGTATGTACTAGGGCAAGGAGATCTGTGGCCCTCTCCCCATGTCCAACAAAAGGGAGTTTAGTCATTTTGCCTTGAAGACAAGATTCACAAGTTGGATATGACTCGAAAGTCAATGGACTCAATAGCCCATTTTTCTCCAATTTGTTAATCCTATCTTCTGCTATATGACCTAATCTCAGGTGCCATAGATATCTATCGTTTGGACTATCCCTAGGTCGTTTTGGCATTCACGTTTTGCTCGATAGTTAAAAATAGGTACATCAATATGTAACTGATAAAGACCATTAATAAGGAAACCATTTGCAATTTTATTTCTTTCATAAAGAATGTTACAATGGTCCTTAAAGAAGGTAATGATCACATAACCTTCTTGTGCTAAGCATGAAACAGAAATCAAATTCCTGCTAGCTGCAGGCACATAATAACAGTCTTTTAAAACTAAGTCTAAACCAGATGGTAATCGAAGAGGGTATGTTCCCACGGCTACTGCAGCAACTCTTGCTCCATTACCGATGCGTAGGATCATGTCTCCATCCCTCAGCCTCCTGCTATCCTCAAGACCCTGCATAGAAGTGCACAGATGAGCACTAGAACCAGAGTCAAGCACCCAACTGGATGCAGAAGAAATCCGTAAGGTTAGACTCAATAACGAGCATACCTCCAGAAGGACCTTCCTTCTTGTTCTTTAGGGTGGCCAGGTAAGTAGGGCAGTTCCGCTTCCAATGGCCGTCGCTGTTGCAATGGAAACACTTTCCTTTGCCATCGGCCTTCTTTCTTCGGCTTCTGCCTTCTTCTTCTTTGATCCTTCCTTCCACCTTTTTGCTTTTTCACAGACTTCTTTTTCTTTCCATAAGACTTTCTTTTGGAAGAAGTCCATTCCATAGCAAGAACTGAGCCTTTAGAACCTTTCATAGAAAGCTCAGCGGTAACCAGCATATTCATTAACTCGGCCAAGGAATTTTGAAGTTTATGCATGTGGTAATTCATGATGAATTGCCCATATGCATCAGTCAAGGATTGCAGAATAATATCATTCTGCAGATCCAAGTCCAACTTCACACCGAGCTTCTCAAGCTCTTCCATGTCCTTGATCATTGTCAGACAGTGATCTTGGACTGACTGCCCATCACGCATCTTAGCCTTAAAAAGTCATTTCGTGACTTGATATTTGGCTGCGCGACTCTGTTCACCAAACATCTCCTGTAGGTGAGCCAACATTTGGCGAGCAGTCCCGATATCTTCATGTTGGCGCTGGAGCTCATCAGACATCGAGCCCAACATGTAATATCTGGCCTTATTATCTTCGTCAATCCATTTTTCCAGAGACGCTCTCTGTTCAATGGATGGACGAGCTGGTAAGGTGGGAGGGTCCTGGTCCAATAACATGGTTAACTTCTCGAAACCCAAAATGAATTTTGTAGTTCCTGAGCCAATCTTTATAATTGGGTCCAGTCAGTCTATGTGTGTCCAGGATACGTGCCAGTGGGTTGGACGCAGACATTTTTCCTGTAGAGAGTCAAAGATTCTAGTTAGATACTGTAATTTTGACTTGACCAATTTGTTTAGGGATTTTATTTTTAAACAAATTAGCTTCCCACTATTTTCTCGGATCCCTACACTCCCTCTGTAGAGATGCGAAAAATCTCCATGATTAATGATTTCTAGTGGGTGGTGCGGTCTCACCAACTGACTCATCACCTCACCTAACAGTTATTGGTGATGGGTTAGCCAATGAGTGAACAACTCTTGTTCAATGATTCTCTAATCATGGTGCACCCAAACTTGGTCTCTAATTCATGAATCTCACCGTATCCGGAATATTGATCCACTCCTTAGTTAAGTCAGACCCACCATTTGCATAGACTGGGTTCCTAATTGAGTCTCTCACCGTATCCGAAATATTGAGCCCAACTCATCCTCCAGCCCATAGCATCCAATGCCTAATAGACATGGTTGCATCTTTCCCGGTGCAACTGAGCCACTGTATCCAGCCGAGAACAATCAACCCCGGGAAAGGGCCCGCACATCTACAATGGTGGAAGACCTCAGACTTAATCTTTTCTTAGGGAGAATTGATTCAGGTCTCATTAAACTAGACTTGGCATTAGTCATAACAATTATGACTAACCTAGTGGCATGGGTTAGCTCGGATTATTGACCACCTCAGATCAGAACTGTGTCAACAGATATGGCCAGGTAAGTGAGACCGGTGGAAGGAATATGCCATTAACTCGTACAAGAACGCATTCAGAGTCGAGTAGCTTCCAATTAAAAACCAGTCGGTCGTATGTGCCAAACTTACCTTAGACACCAAATTGTTGAGTCAGAACCAATTGGGTTAGCCTACAATCCAGACTCTAACCTCTGAGCCTAATTAGGTCTTGCTTGATTGATCGTGACTCGATCTTGACCCAGACTTAATCCTATTAGGCTGGTCAATTTAAGCATTGTTGATCCCATCTAACCAACTCTTGATTCGGTTTGATCAACCGCTTAGACCTAATTGAGCTACCCAAGCCCGAACCCAGTATTATGAATATGTCTTAGATCTGAAATTCTCAATTTTAGACCTAATTAATATTCCATAAACTTAATTCTTAATTAAGTTTAGGGTTCATAAACAAAATATGCACAAATAAATCCTAGGGTTTCAGGATCTAGGGTTTTGCAGAAAGTAAGTTTTGGGTTTCTGATTAAGGACGAACACGCAGCACCCCTACACATCATAAGAACACCCCATCGAATGGAAAGAGAGGGCCTTTAAACCCTTCTTCGTTCTTATGACCGGACGGCCAAGAGGAACGCCTTAATCAGGAACATTAAATACTACAAAACAGTTAGATCTATATCATATATCTCATATATAAAAATTAGATCTAATCATGGCATATTTTGCATACATCTCATGTATCAAATCATGCATATTTTTAGATCTAAATTATCTCATAATAATCTAAAAAATTAGATTTAAATTGATCTAATCAAAATAAATTCTAATCTAGATAATTATGTAGAACTATTCTACAACTAGTCTAGACATGCATCATCATATCTCATATGATATTTAAAATTAAATAATTTTTATTTTTTATTTTTAGATGTTATTATAACATTTATAATATCAAAAAATAGTAAATAAATTAGATCTAAAATATGATTTAATCAAATTAAATTAAAGACATGCAAGACTATTCTATAGAACTATTCTATTTTAGAACTAGTCATGCATATCTTTAGAACTTAGATCCAAATTATTTAATTTTAATTTTTTTAATTTTAGATCTGATCACATCTCATGTGACATCTAAAATTATTTCCTAATTAAAATAAATTAAAATTAGATCTAAATATTTTATGGGAACCTTGGCTCTGATACCAGTTGAAGGAAAATCCTGATTTTCCAAGTCCAGGTTCGTTCAGATCTGATTAGATCAAGAGATATATTTCAAAAATTTTTCTCTTAGATCTAAATCAGATCTTGATATTTTTTAAATTTAATTTTATATATTAAAAATAAAATAAAATAAAATTAAATTAATTTAATTTATACCTTATTCTTGGGTAATCCTATTATCCCTGTGATGATTCCTGATTGCAGCGGAAGATTTTGGATGCTAGCCACGCAAGCGCCTGGCCTCTATCGGTATCCACTTGGACAGGATCTGGAGATCTCCTTCTTCTCTATCTATCCTCTAAAGATCAGATCTAGATCTAATCTTGAAGGTCTTCAAAAATAACTTTTGAAAATTCGATGTCGTCTCTTGTAGCAGTGTTGCCTTCTTCCTTTCTTATCGCCTTTCTCTTGCTTGGATTGCACGAAACTTGAGCCCAAAGCCTCTTGGGCATGGAGAGGAGAGAGAGGATCTAAGGCATGGAGGAGAGAGGGAGAGAGCAATGTAGCATGGGCAAAGGGAGAAGTTCTTCAAAGCTGGGTGCAGATAGGGTTTATATAGACCCTGCTGCACCATGTAGTGCCACATCATCCCGATCAATCGCATCTTTTCGTGCAATCAGATCTAAATCTGATTGATGGGATGACATCACTTGATCCAATCAGATGAGAGCCACTCTCCAACACCCTTAGGTGGTGCCAAGACTGGTCAAACTAGAGTCCTTGGTGCCACCTAGTTTGATTCCAAGAAGCAACCTGGAGTCCCATCTGTATGGAACTCCAGGCATCCCTCCTTGGACGCATGCCTCCCTAGGCATGCACCCCTTTCTTTTCTTTTTCTAACAAGGGGATAAGCCCCTATCTACTCTCCTATGGGTGCATGACATATGGGCAGATGTCTAAATATCAAAGGTCAACGTTTAACCAAAGTCAAAAGACAAGAATTAGCAGATGATGGAAAATGGTAAGTATTATCTCAAATTTATCTCATAAATTAAGATAATTCTTTTCTGACCTAGACAAGCTCCAGTCAGATCTAGTAAAGGTATCTGAGAGAGCACAAACATATTTGGCTCAGTCGAGATAACTTTTAATGATTGTAGAAGGAGAACATTAGGCTCAATCGTGTGCTAGTATGATTTTCTTGAACCTAATTGAATCTAATTCAAATCAATTGAATTGGATTAATTCAATTGATGATATTCAGATCCAAACCCTTGTTTGTATAACCCAGTTAGGTTCAGTTCTGTATGGTAATAAAATATGTAGTGATCTCTATCATCGACATCATCGAAATACCTTCCGATGGATTAGAACTTTTTTGATTCAGACAACTAGAATGATCGATCATCCAAATCATTCTAATTGCTCCCAAAATCCATCAGTTACACCTAGCAATAAATGGTGGCAATCCATCAAAACTGAAAATGAACCTCTTGGTGCAGTTACATGTGTGATAAAGTTCTTCTATCTTGAGTCTCGATCAGACTAGGGTTAATGTGAACTCATCAAACCCTAATTTCCATCATATGAATTAATCATTCGATTCAAGTTTGATGTGAAAACCTTAATAGAAACACTTTCTATTATTTCACTTTACCATGGCCATGGGCTTATGGACTTGATTCTCATCATCATTATAGGGCTACTCCTCATCTACCAAGATAGATAAATTTCTTTTTAGTGCAATCCAATTCCTACAATGAATATGTTATTGCCAATATACACCTCAAGACTTCGAATGGCTAGAAGATCGAGTCATGATGTAGTCAAACTATAACACCCTCAAGATGAGCTGCCGATGCATCTCTGATCAAAGAACCAGACACACCACTGTAGCTTTGAGCCAGTTATCAACGAGAAGGTAGACTTTCTTATGACTGCTCGAGGTGGTCACGCTCAGTGCCCTCATTTTTTAACGAGTACCTATACTCTCTCTCCGGTGTCTCTACACCATAGACTCAGGACTCATCTACTATAAAGAAGTGATTATACACCAACCTTCCAGATCAATCACCATCCTCATGATGATCCTACGATCGGAAGCATTTTATGTGTTAATAACAAAAATTCATGTCTTAAATTTTTAACTCTTGAAAATAAGAATTATCATTACCATTAACTCAAGGAATGTATCACAGATACTAAATATGCATTATGATAGAAAATAATTTATTTTATTATTTATAATCAAAATTATAATTTTGTCCTTAGAAGTGTACAACAAGTGTCAACCAATTCTAGCTTCTAGGGCACACATATCTAATAATTTGTTTATATGAGATATGATTGATGCATGTTTAGACTAGTTATAGAATAGATCTACAAAGTTATCTTGAATAAATTTAATTTGATATGATCAAATTTAAATTTTATTTTTTAGATGTTTATGAGATAATTTAGATCTAAAAATATGCCTGATATGATATATCAGATGTATGCAAAACATGTTTTTAAGTTAGATTAATTTTTATATGTGATATATGATGTAGATCTAACTAGTTTTGTAGATTCATTATGTTTCTAATTAAGGCATTCACCTTGGCCGTCTGGTCATAAGAACAAAGAAGAGTTTAAAGACCCTCTCCTCCCATTCGATGGGGTATTTTTATGATGTGTAGGGATGTTGTGTGTTCGTCCTTAATCAGAAATTAAAAACTTATTTTCTATAAAATTCTAGATTCTGAAACCCTAAAATTTTATTTACATGTTTAGTTTATGAACCCTAAACTTAACTAAGAATTAAGGTTAAGAAATATATTAGATCTAAAATTAAAAATTTTTAGATCTAAGACATATTCATAAAATTGGGTTCGAGCTTGGGTAGCTCAATTAGGTCTAGCGGTTGATCAAACCGAATCAAGAGTCAGTTAGATGGGATCAAGAGTGCTTAAATTGACCGACCTAATAAGATTAAGTCTAGGTCAAGATCGAGTTACATGAGTGATCGATTAAGTTAAGACCTAATTAGGCTCAGTGGTTAGAGTCTGGATTATAGGCCAACCCAATTGGTTCTAGCTCAATAATTTGGTGTCTAAGATAAGTTTGGCAGAAACGATCGACTAGTTTTTAATTAGAAGCTACTCGATCTGAATGCATTCTTATCAAGTTAATGGCATATTCCTTCCATCGGTCTAACTTACCTGGCCATATTTGTTGGCTCAATCCTGATCTGAGATGTCCAATAATCCGAGCTAATCATGCCACTAGGTTAGTCATAATGGTTATGACTATGTCAAGTCTAGTTTAATGAGACCTAAAAATCTTTCCAAGAAAAGATTAAGTTTAAGGTCTTCCACCATTGTAGATGTGTGGGCCCTTCCCAGGATTGATTATTCTCGACTGGTTACAGTGGTTTAGTTGCACCAAAAAGACACAACCATGTCTATTAGGCATTGGATGCTATGGGCTGAAGGATTGATTGGGCTCAATATTTTAGATATAGTGAGAGACCTAATTAGAAATCTAATCTATGCAAATGATGGGTCTGACTTAACTAAGGAGTGGATCAATATTCCAAGCATGGTGAGATTCATGAATTAGAGACCAAGCTTGGGTGCACCATGATTAGAGAATCATTGGACAAGAGTTGTTCACTCATTAGCTAATCCATCATCAATAACTATTAGATGAGGTGATGAGTCAGTTGGTGGGACTACACCACTCACTAGAAATCATTAATCATGGAGATTTTTGCATCTCTACAAAGAGAGTGTAGGGATTCAAAAAAAATAGTAGAAGCTAATTTATTTAAAAATTAAACTCCTAAATAAATTGGTCAATTCTTAATTATAAAATCTAACTAAAACCTTTGACTCTCTATAGAAAAAAGAAAAATGTTTGCATCTAACCCACTAGCTCGTATCTTGAACACCCATAGACTGATCGGACCCAATTATAAGGATTGGCTCTAGAGCTTCAAAATCATTTTGGATTTTGAAAAGTTAACTCATGTATTGGACCAGGATCCCCCCACCTTACCAGCCCGTCCGTCCGCTGAACAAAGAGCTTCTCTTGATAAATGGATGGATAAAGATAACAAGATCAGATACTACATGTTGGGCTCAATGTCTGATGAGCTTCAGTGCCAATATGAAGATATCAAGACTGTCCATCAAATGTTGGCTCACCTGCAAGAGTTGTTTGATGAACAAAATTGCGTAGCTAAATATCAGATCACTAAATGATTATTTAAGGCTAAAATGCATGATGGGTAGTCAGTCCAAAATTATTATCTGATGATGATCAAGGATTTGGAAGAACTTGAGAAGCTCGAAGTGAAGTTAGATCAGGATCTATAGAATGATATAATTCTACAATCCTTGACTGATGCATATGGATAATTTATCATGAACTACCATATGTATAAACTTCAGAATACTCTTGCTGAACTTATGAATATACTGATTACTATTGAGCTTTCTGTGAAAGGTTCTAAAGGCTCAGTACTTGCTATGGAACAGACTTCTTTTAAGAAAAAATCTTTTGGAAAGAAGAAGAAGTCTATGAAAAGACAAAAGGTGGAAGATGGAAAGAAAAGGAAGGCAGAGTTGAAGAAGAAGGCCATTGACAAAAAAAAGTATTTCCATTGTAATGCTGACAGCCACTGGAAGCGAAACTGCTCTATATACCTGGCCATCCTAAAGAATAAGAAGGAGACAGGTCCTTCAGGAGGTATGCTCGTTATTGAATCTAATCTTACGATTTTTTCTGCTTCCAATTGGGTGCTTGACTCTGATTCTAGTGCTGTGCACTTCTATGCAGGGTCTTGAGGATAGCAGAAGGCTGAGGGATGGTGAGATGATCCTATACGTCGAAAATGGAGCAAGGGTTGCTGCTTTGATCATGAAAACCTACCCACTTGGACTATCGTCTGGCTTAGATTTAGTACTTAGAGATTGTTATTATGTGCCTACTGCAAGCAGAAATTTATTTTCTATTTCATGTTTAGCACAAGAAAGCTATGTAATTAGTTTTCTTAAGGACCATTGCAATATTCTTTATGAAAGAAATAAAATTGCAAGTGGTTTTCTCATTAACGATCTCTACCAGTTACATATTGATGTATCTGTCTTTAATATCGAGCAAAATATGAATGCCATAAGATCAAAATGACCTAGGGATAGTCCAAACAATAGGTATCCATGGCACCTAAGGCTAGGTCATATAGTAGAAGATAGGGTTAACAAATTGGAGAAAATCAGACTATTGAGTCCGCTGACTTTTGAGTCATATCCAATTTACGAATCATGTCTTCATGGCAAAATGACTAAATTTTCTTTTGTAGGATATGGAGAAAGGGCCATGGATCTACTTTTCCTAGTACATACTGATGTGTGCAGCCCATTTGATGTGTCGATCAAAGGCAACTTTGATTACTTCATAACCTTTATCGATGATTTATCTCAGTATGGATACGTGTATCTTATGAGAAAAAAGTTTGAAGTCTTTGAAAAGATTAAAAAATTCAGACATCAAGTCGAAAAGCAAATTGAAAAACCGATTAAGGTTCTTCGATCAGAGCGACCTGAATACCTTAGTCAGAAATTTTTGGACTATCTCAAGCAAAATGGCATAGTCTCTCAATGGACTCCACCTAGAACACCTCAACTCAATAAGATTTCAGAATGGAGAAACTAGACCCTATTAGATATAGTTTGATCCATGATGAGCTTCACAGACCTTTCTGATTTTCTTTGGGGACATAGTCTGTTAACTTCTATATATTTACTGAATAGGGTTTTCTCTAAAATCGTTCCTACCACACCGTATGAGATATGGCATGGTAAGAAATCAAGTCTGAGTCATCTCAGAATTTGGGGTTGTTTGGCTCATGTCAAAAGACAACAAGCGGACAAGTTAGAGTTTAGGTCCTTTAGAGCTCGATTCATAGGATATCCTAAAGAGTCATTAGGATACTATTTCTACATTCCAGAAGACCACAATGTGATTGTGAGTCGACATGCCATCTTTCTTGAAAAATAGTTTATTCAAGATAGTGGCATTGGAAAGCAGATCAAGCTTGATGAGAAAGTCTCACAAGCAGCAACGAGCTAAGGACCAAGTGGAACCAAATCAGGTTGAGCCAATAAGAACACTACCTCCTCCACCTCGTAGATCGGAAAAGAGTTTTCCCGTCCCCTGAGAAGATACTTAGGTATTATTTCAGAGGAAGTAGAGAAAATGTTCCTCATAGGTAATGGTGCTCATGGTGATGATCCCAAAACCTACAATGAGGCGATATCAGATATCGACTCCAAAAATGGCTTAGAGGCAATGAAGTCAGAAATTGACTCGATGCACTCAAACCAAGTCTGGACCTTGGTAGATCCACCAGAAGGTATAGTACCTATTGGGTGTAAATGGATCTTCAAGAGAAAGATTGGTGCAGATGGGAATGTGGAGACATTCAAGGCTAGATTAGTGGCAAAAGGTTATAGTCAATGCGTGAAGGCATTGACTATCAGGATACCTTTTCGCCAGTAGCTATGCTAAAATCCATCCGCACATTGCTTGCTGTTGCAGCCTATTTCGATTATGAAATATGGCAAATGGACGTATGAAAACGGCATTCTTAAATGGATATCTTGAGGAAGATATCTATATGGAACAGCCGCTAGGTTTCACATCCAGTGATACTGATCACAAAGGTTTGCAAGCTGCAAAGGTCCATATATGGACTTAAGCAAGCATCTCGGAGCTGGAACACTCATTTCAATGATGTGATCAAATTAAGTTTGGTTTCATCAAAAATGAAGAGGAACCATGTGTTTTCAAAAAGGGTCAGTGGGAGCGCTGTTGTCTTCCTCGTATTGTACGTGGATGACATCCTCCTTATTGGGAATGATATTCCCATGTTGACATCAGTCAAAATGTGGTTGTCCAAGGAATTCTCCATGAAAGACCTAGGTGAAGCATCCTTTATTCTAGGAATTAAGGTCTATAGAGGATAGACCGAATAGGATGCTAGGACTTTCACAGAAGATGTACATAGAGGAAGTACTAAAGAGGTTTAGTATGGAAAACTCTAAGAGGGGATTAATACCCTTCAGACATGGTATTCATCTTTCCAAGAAGATGTGCCCCAGCACACCTGAGGAAATAGAACGCATGAGCAAGATCCCTTATGCTTCTGCAATAGGGAGCCTCATGTATGCCATGCTATGTACACGACCTGATATAGCCCATGCTGTGAGTGTCACAAGCAGATATCAGTCAAATCCAGGTGAAGAACACTGGACTTCTGTGAAATGTATCCTTAAGTACTTGAGAAGAACTAAGGATATGATGTTGGTCTTTGGTAACGGAGAACTCCAAGTCCAGGGATACACAGACTCGGATTTCATGTCCGATATAGATGATCGAAAGTCGACATCTGGCAGTCTGTTTGTGTGCAATGGTGGTGCTGTCAGCTGGAAGAGTTCCAAGCAAACGGTGATACCAGGTGTCCACATTACCGACCACCTTGAGAAGATGGGACTTGGGGATTGTTAGATATATGTGCCCTAGAAGCCAGAATTGGCTGACACTTGTAATACACTTCTAGGGGCAAAATTATAATTTTGACTATAATCAATAAAATGGGTTATTTTCTATCACATATGTGTATTTAGTGTCTGTGATACATCCTTTGAGTTAATGGTAATGATAATTCATATTTTCAAGAGTTGAAAATTTAAGACATGAATAATCATTATTAACTCATAAAATGCTCCCGACCATAGGATCATCACGAGGATGGTGATTGATCCGGAAGGTTGGTGTACAATCGCTTCTCTTTAGTAGATGAGTCTTGAGTCTACGGTGTGGAGACACCGGAGCGAGAGTACAGGTACTCGTTAGAGAACGAGGGCACTGAGCGTGACCACCTCGAGTAGTCATTAGGGAGTCTACCTTCTCGTCAATGACTGACTCGATGCTGCAGTAGTGTGTCTGGTTCTTTGACCTGAGATGCATCGGCAGTTCACCTTGAGGGTGTTATAGTTTGACTACACCATTACTCGGTCTCCTAGCCATATGGAACCCTGAGGTGTATGTTGGCTATAGCATGTTCATTGTAGGAACTGGATTGCATCAAGATGGAATCTATCTACCTCGGTGGTAGAGGAGCAGCCCTATGATGATCATGAGAATCAAGTCCAGAAGCCCATGGCCATGGCAGAGTGAAATAATAGAAAGAGTTTCTATTTAGATTTTCACATTGGACTCGAATCGAATGATTACATCATATGACAGAGACTAGGGTTTGACGAGTTCACCTTAACCCTAATCTGATCGGGGCTCAAGATAGAAGAACTTAATCACACAGGTAGCTGCACCAAGAGGTTCGCATTCAGCTCTGATGGGTTGCCACCATATACTGCTAGGTGTCACTGGTGGATTTTGGGAGCAATTAGAATGATTTAGATGATCGATCATTCTAGCTGTTCGAATCAGAAGAGTTCTGATCCATCGAAAGGAGTTTCGATGATGTCGATGATAGAGATCATGACATATCCCATTACCATACAGAACTGAACCTAACTGGGTCACACAAACAAGGGTTTGAATCTGGTGATCATCAATTGAACTGATCTAGTTCAATTGATCTGAATGAGATTCAATTAGGTTCAAGGAAATCGTGCTAGCACTCGATTGAACCTAACGTTCTTCTTTTACTATCATAAATAAGTTGTCCTGACTGAGCCAAAGGAGTTTGTGCTCAATCAGAGGCCTTCATATGGTCTGACTGGAGGTTGTCCAAGTCAGAAAAGGTTGTCTTATTTTGTAAGACATTACCTGCCATTTTTGGTCACCTGCCATTTCTTGTTCTTTGACTTTGGTCAAAAGTCTACCTTTGACTGGTCAAATGTTGACCATTGACACTTTGACTTTTGACCACATGTCATGCACCTATTGGAGAGCTGGTGGGGGCCTGTCCCCCTGCCAGAACCTGGCAAGGAGGAAGGGCGCACGCCACCCTAGGCGTGTGCCCAAGTTGGAGGCGCCTAGGAGTCCTTGTTGGACAAGGACTCCATCTCCTTTTTGGATTCCAATTAGAGTTCTCTCTAAGAACCAACTTTGACTGGTCTTAGGCACCCTCTAAGGAGGAATCCAGGGGACTCTATTCCCACCAATCAGATTTAGATCTGATTTTCACAAAGGGTTGTGATTGGTTGGGAAGAAGAGGAGTTGGATCACAGCTTAGTCTATAAATAAGACCCTGCGCCCAACTCAAATTTGATTCAATTGAGAATTGAAAACCCCATGCCCCAAGGCTGCCTCTCCCCTCTCTCCTCCATGCCAAAGCTTCTCCCCTTCTCCTCTCCACGTCCAAAAGGAGTTTTGGACTTGGTTGGTGCGATTCCAGATCAAAGAAAGGCGATCAAAAGCTAAGAAGGCTGCGCTGCTGCAAAGGACGACTGCTGATCTTCAAAAGGAGTTTTGAAGATCCTCCAGATCAGATCCAGATCTAATTTTTGGAGATGTGATAGAGAAGAAGAGGATCTCCAGATCCAACCCGAGTGGATACCGGTAGAGGCCAGGCGCTTGCGTGGCTAGATCCAGAACCTTCCGCTGCAAACAGGATCATCAACAGGGTAATAGGATTACCCAAATCAGGTAAATTAAATTTGATTTAATTTATCTTATTTTATTTTATTTATTAAAATAATAAGAATCAGATCTGAAAATATCAAGATCTGATTAGGATCAAGAGAAAAATTTTTTGAAATATATCTCTTGATCTGATCAGATCTGAACGAACCTGGACCGGGAAATCAGGATTTCCCTTCAACTGGTATCAGAGCCATGGTTCTAAAATTATTTAGATCTAATTTTAAATTTATTTTAATTAGAAAAATAAGTGATTTTAGATGTCACATGAGATGTGATCAGATCTGAAATCAGAAAAAATTAAAATTAAATGATTTGGATCTAAGATTAGAAGATATGCATGACTAGTTCTAGAAATAGAATAGTTCTATAGAATAGTCTTGCATGTTTTTGATTTAATCTGATTAAATCATATTTTAGATCTTTTTATTTACTATTTTTTGATATTATAAGTGTTATAATAACATCTGAAAAATAGCAAATAAAAATTATTTAATTTTAAATATCATATGAGATATGATTGATGCATGTCTAGACTAGTTGTAGAATAGTTCTACATAATTGTCTAGATTAGAATTTATTTTGATTAGATCAATTTAAATCTAATTTTTTAGATTATTATGAGATAATTTAGATCTGAAAAATATGCATGATTTGATACATGAGATGTATGCAAAATATGCCATGATTAGATCTAATTTGTATATGAGATATATGATATAGATCTATAAACTGTTTTGTAGTATTGAATGTTCCTGATTAAGGCGTTCCTCTTGGCCGTCCGGTCATAAGAACGAAGAAGGGTTTAAAGGCCCTCTCTTTCCCATTCGATGGGGTGTTCTTATGATGTGTAGGGGTGCTGCGTGTTCGTCCTTAATCAGAAACCCAAAACTTACTTTCTGCAAAACCCTAGATCCTGAAACCCTAGGATTTATTGTGCATATTTTGTTTATGAACCCTACTTAATTAAGAATTAAGTTTATGGAATATTAATTAGGTCTAAAATTGAGAATTTCAGATCTAAGACATATTCATAATACTGGGTTCGGGCTTGGGTAGCTCAATTAGGTCTAAGCGGTTGATCAAACCGAATCAAGAGTTGGTTAGATGGGATCAACAATGCTTAAATTGACCAGCCTAATAGGATTAAGTCTGGGTCAAGATCGAGTCACGATCAAGCAAGACCTAATTAGGCTCAGAGGTTAGAGTCTGGATTGTAGGCTAACCCAATTGGTTCTGACTCAACAATTTGGTGTCTAAGGTAAGTTTGGCACATACGACCGACTGGTTTTTAATTGGAAGCTACTCGACCTGAATGCGTTCTTGTACGAGTTAATGGCATATTCCTTCCACCGGTCTCACTTACCTGGCCATATCTGTTGACACAGTTCTGATCTGAGGTGGTCAATAATCCGAGCTAACCCATGCCACTAGGTTAGTCATAATTGTTATGACTAAGCCAAGTCTAGTTTAATGAGACCTGAATCAATTCTCCCTAAGAAAAGATTAAGTCTGAGGTCTTCCACCATTGTAGATGTGCGGGCCCTTCCCGGGGTTGATTGTTCTCGGCTGGATACAGTGGCTCAGTTGCACCGGGAAAGATGCAACCATGTCTATTAGGCATTGGATGCTATGGGCTGGAGGATGAGTTGGGCTCAATATTCGGATACGGTGAGAGACTCAATTAGGAACCCAGTCTATGCAAATGGTGGGTCTGACTTAACTAAGGAGTGGATCAATATTCCGGATACGGTGAGATTCATGAATTAGAGACCAAGTTTGGGTGCACCATGATTAGAGAATCATTGAACAAGAGTTGTTCACTCATTGGCTAACCCATCACCAATAACTGTTAGGTGAGGTGATGAGTCAGTTGGTGAGACCGCACCACCCACTAGAAATCATTAATCGTGGAGATTTTTGCATCTCTACAGAGGGAGTGTAGGGATCCGAGAAAATAGTGGGAGCTAATTTGTTTAAAAATAAAATCCCTAAACAAATTGGTCAAGTCAAAATTACAGTATCTAACTAGAATCTTTGACTCTCTACAGGAAAATGTCTGCGTCCAACCCATTGGCACGTATCCTAGGACACACATAGACTGACTGGACCCAATTATAAAGATTGGCTCAGGAACTACAAAATTGTTTTGGGTTCAGAGAAGTTAACACATGTTTTTGGACCAGGACCCTCCCACCTTACCAGCCCGTCCATCCACTTGAACAGAGAGCGTCTCTGAAAAAAATGGATTGACGAAGATAATAAGGCCAGATATTACATGTTGGGCTCGATGTCTGATGAGCTCCAGCGCCAACATGAAGAGATATCGGGACTGCTCGCCAAATGTTGGCTCACCTACAGGAGATGTTTGGTGAACAGAGTCGCGCAGCCAAATATCAAGTCACAAAAATGACTTTTTAAGGCTAAGATGCGTGATGGGCAGTCAGTCCAAGATCACTGTCTGACAATGATCAAGGACATGGAAGAGCTTGAGAAGCTCGGTGTGAAGTTGGACTTGGACCTGCAGAATGATATTATTCTGCAATCCTTGACTGATGCATATGGGCAATTCATCATGAATTACCACATGCATAAACTTCAAAATTCCTTGGCCGAGTTAATGAATATGCTGGTTACCGCTGAGCTTTCTATGAAAGGTTCTAAAGGCTCAGTTCTTGCTATGGAACGGACTTCTTCCAAAAGAAAGTCTTATGGAAAGAAAAAGAAGTCTGTGAAAAAGCAAAAGGTGGAAGGATCAAAGAAGAAAGACAACAAGCGGACAAGTTAGAGTTTAGGTCCTTCAGAGCTCGATTCATAGGATATCCTAAAGAGTCATTAGGATACTATTTCTACATTCCAGAAGACCACAATGTGATTGTGAGTCGACATGCCATCTTTCTTGAAAAATAGTTTATTCAAGATAGCGGCATTGGAAAAGATTAAGCTTGATGAGAAAGTCTCACAAGTACAACGAGCTAAGGACCAATTGGAACCAAATCAGGTTGAGCCAATAAGAACACTACCTCCTCCACCTCGTAGATCGGAAAGAGTTTTTTCCATCCCCCTGAAAGAGATACTTAGGTATTATTTCAGAGGATTAGTAGAGAAAATGTTCCTCGTAGGTAATGGTGCTCATGGTGATGATCCCAAAACCTACAACGAGGCGATATCAGATATCGACTCCGAGAAATGGCTAGAGGCAATGCAGTCAGAAATTGACTCGATGCACTCAAACCAAGTCTGGACCTTGGTAGATCCACCAGAAGGTATAGTACCTATTGGGTGTAAATGGATCTTCAAGAGAAAGATTGGTGCAGATGGGAATGTGGAGACATTCAAGGCTAGACTAGTGGCAAAAGGTTATAGTCAACGCGAAGGCATTGACTATCAGGATACCTTTTCCCCAGTAGGCTATGCTAAAATCCATCCGCACATTGCTTGCCGTTGCAGCCTATTTCGATTATGAAATATGGCAAATGGACGTGAAAACGGCATTCCTAAATGGATATCTTGAGGAAGATATCTATATGGAACAGCCGCTAGGTTTCACATCCAGTGATACTGATCACAAGGTTTGCAAGCTGCAAAGGTCCATATATGGACTTAAGCAAGCATCTCGGAGCTGGAACACTCGTTTCAATGATGTGATCAAAAAGTTTGGTTTCATCAAAAATGAAGAGGAACCATGTGTTTTCAAAAGGGTCAGTGGGAGCGCTGTTGTCTTCCTCGTATTGTACGTGGATGACATCCTCCTTATTGGGAATGATATTCCCATGTTGACATCAGTCAAATGTGGTTGTCCAAGGAATTCTCCATGAAAGACCTAGGTGAAGCATCCTTTATTCTAGGAATTAAGGTCTATAGGGATAGACCGAATAGGATGCTAGGACTTTCACAGAAGATGTACATAGAGAAAGTACTAAAGAGGTTTAGTATGGAAAACTCTAAGAGGGGATTAATACCCTTCAGACATGGTATTCATCTTTCCAAGAAGATGTGCCCCAGCACACCTGAGGAAATAGAACGCATGAGCAAGATCCCTTATGCTTCTGCAATAGGGAGCCTCATGTATGCCATGCTATGTACACGACCTGATATAGCCCATGCTGTGAGTGTCACAAGCAGATATCAGTCAAATCCAGGTGAAGAACACTGGACTTCTGTGAAATGTATCCTTAAGTACTTGAGAAGAACTAAGGATATGATGTTGGTCTTTGGTAACGGAGAACTCCAAGTCCAGGGATACACAGACTCGGATTTCATGTCCGATATAGATGATCGAAAGTCGACATCTGGAAGTCTGTTTGTGTGCAATGGTGGTGCTGTCAGCTGGAAGAGTTTCAAGCAAACTGGTGATAGCAGATTCCACCATGGAAGCAGAATATATCGCTGCATCAGAGGCTGCGAAGGAAGCATTCTGGTACAAGAAGTTTGCTGCAGAAATTGGAGTAATGCCATCAGATGCCATTCCTCTATACTGCGACAACAATGGCGCCATAGCCCTTGCTAAGGAGCCGAGGTCTCACCAGAAATCCAAGCACATTGAGCGGCGATACCACCTCATCCGCGATTACCTTGAGAAGGGTTATGTCGAGGTCAAGAGAGTCAACTCCACAGATAATGTGGCAGACCCACTTACAAAGCCGTTGGGCCAGCAGAAGATCGAAGCCCACCTTGAGAAGATGGGACTTAGACTTGTAGCCAATTGGCTTTAGGACAAGTGGGAGATTGTTAGATATATGTGCCCTAGAAGCCAGAATTGGCTGACACTTGTAATACACTTCTAGGGGCAAAATTATAATTTTGACTAAATCAATAAAATGGGTTATTTTCTATCACATATGTGTATTTAGTGTCTGTGATACATCCTTTGAGTTAATGGTAATGATAATTCATATTTTCAAGAGTTGAAAATTTAAGACATGAATAATCATTATTAACTCATAAAATGCTCCCGACCATAGGATCATCACGAGGATGGTGATTGATCCGGAAGGTTGGTGTACAATCGCTTCTCTTTAGTAGATGAGTCTTGAGTCTACGGTGTGGAGACACCGGAGCGAGAGTACAGGTACTCGTTAGAGAACGAGGGCACTGAGCGTGACCACCTCGAGTAGTCATTAGGGAAGTCTACCTTCTCGTCAATGACTGACTCGATGCTGCAGTAGTGTGTCTGGTTCTTTGACCTGAGATGCATCGGCAGTTCACCTTGAGGGTGTTATAGTTTGACTACACCATTACTCGGTCTCCTAGCCATATGGAACCCTGAGGTGTATGTTGGCTATAGCATGTTCATTGTAGGAACTGGATTGCATCAAGATGGAATCTATCTACCTCGGTGGTAGAGGAGCAGCCCTATGATGATCATGAGAATCAAGTCCAGAAGTCCATGGCCATGGCAGAGAGTGAAATAATAGAAAGAGTTTCTATTTAGATTTTCACATTGGACTCGAATCGAATGATTACATCATATGACAGAGACTAGGGTTTGACGAGTTCACCTTAACCCTAATCTGATCGGGGCTCAAGATAGAAGAACTTAATCACACAGGTAGCTGCACCAAGAGGTTCGCATTCAGCTCTGATGGGTTGCCACCATATACTGCTAGGTGTCACTGGTGGATTTTGGGAGCAATTAGAATGATTTAGATGATCGATCATTCTAGCTGTTCGAATCAGAAGAGTTCTGATCCATCGAAAGGAGTTTCGATGATGTCGATGATAGAGATCATGACATATCCCATTACCATACAGAACTGAACCTAACTGGGTCACACAAACAAGGGTTTGAATCTGGTGATCATCAATTGAACTGATCTAGTTCAATTGATCTGAATGAGATTCAATTAGGTTCAAGGAAAATCGTGCTAGCACTCGATTGAACCTAACGTTCTTCTTTTACTATCATAAATAAGTTGTCCTGACTGAGCCAAAGGAGTTTGTGCTCAATCAGAGGCCTTCATATGGTCTGACTGGAGGTTGTCCAAGTCAGAAAAGGTTGTCTTATTTTGTAAGACATTACCTGCCATTTTTGGTCACCTGCCATTTCTTGTTCTTTGACTTTGGTCAAAAGTCTACCTTTGACTGGTCAAATGTTGACCATTGACACTTTGACTTTTGACCACATGTCATGCACCTATTGGAGAGCTGGTGGGGGCCTGTCCCCCTGCCAGAACCTGGCAAGGAGGAGGGCGCACGCCACCCTTGGCGTGTGCCCAAGTTGGAGGCGCCTAGGAGTCCCTGTTGGACAAGGGACTCCATCTCCTTTTTGGATTCCAATTAGAGTTCTCCTAAGAACCAACTTTGACTGTCTTAGGCACCCTCTAAGGAGGAATCCAGGGGACTCTATTCCCACCAATCAGATTTAGATCTGATTTCACAAAGGGTTGTGATTGGTTGGGAAGAAGAGGAGTTGGATCACAGCTTAGTCTATAAATAAGACCCTGCGCCCAACTCAAAGATTAATTGAGAATTGAAAACCCCATGCCCCAAGGCTGCCTCTCCCCTCCTTCCTCCATGCCAAACCACCTTCTCCCTCTCCTCTCCACATGTCCAAAAGGAGTTTTGGACCTTGGTTGGTGCGAATCCAGATCAGAGAAAGGCGATCAAAAGCTAGAAGGCTGCGCTGCTGCAAAGGACGACTGCTGATCTTCAAAAGGAGTTTTGAAGATCCTCCAGATCAGATCCAGATCTAATTTTTGGAGATGTGATAGAGAAGAAGAGGATCTCCAGATCCAGCCTGAGTGGATACCGGTAGAGGCCAGGCACTTGCGTGGCTAGATCCAGAACCTTCCGCTGCAAACAGGATCATCAACAGGGTAATAGGATTACCCAAATTCAAGGTAAATTAAATTTGATTTAATTTATCTTATTTTATTTTATTTATTAAAATAATAAGAATCAGATCTAAAACATATCAGATCTGATTGGATCAAAGAGAAAAATTTTTTAAAATATATCTCTTGATCTGATCAGATCTGAACGAACTGGAGAAATCAGGATCTGATTTTGGTTCACATCGTTCTCTATTGCAATGTGTATTTGAAAGTGTTTGTGATACATCCCTTGAGTTAATGGTAATGATGGTTTATATTTTCAAGAGTTAAAAATTTAAGACATGAATTTTCATTATTAACTTATAAAATGCTCTCGACCGTATGATCATCATGAGGATGGTGACTGATCCAGAAGGTTGCCGTATGATCGCTTCTTTAAGATAGATGAGTCTTGAGTCTATGGAGTAGAGACATTGGAGCGAGCATATAGGTACTCGTTAGAGAACGAGGGCATTGAGCGTGACCACCTCAAGCAGTCATGAGGAAGTCTACCTTCTCATCGATGACTGGCTCGAAAATATAGTGGTGTGTCTAGTTCTTTGACCTAAGGTGCATCAACAGTTCACCTTGAGGGTGTTATAGTTTGACTATACCATAACTCGATCTCCTAGCCATTCGGAATCCTGAGGTGTATCTTGGCTATAGCATGTTCATTATGGGAATTGGATTGCATCGATAGGGGATCTATCTACCTTAGTAGATGAGGGGCAATCCTATGATGATCATGAGAATCAAGTCCATAAGCCCATGGCCATGGTAGAATGAAATAATAAAAAGAGTTTCTATTAGGGTTTTCACATTAGACTTGAATCGAATGATTAATTCATATGATGGAAATTAGGGTTTGACGAGATCACCTTAACCCTAATCCGATCGGAGCTCAAGATAAAGAAACTTAATCACATAGGTAACTACACCAAGAGGTTCATTTTTAATTCTGATGGGTTGCCACCATATACTGCTAGGTGTCACTGGTAGATTTTTGGAGCAATTAGAATGATTTGGATGATCAATCATACTAGTTGTCTGAATTAGAAAAGTTCTGATCCATCCAAAGGTATTTCAATGATGTCAATGATAGAGATCATGATATATCCCATTACCATATGGAACTGAATCTAACTGGATCACACAAACAAGGGTTTGGATCTAGATATCATCAATTAGACTAACCCAGTTCAATTGATTTGAATAAGATTTAATTAGGCTCAAGAAAATCATGTTAGCACATGATTGAGCCTAATGTTCTCCTTCAACAATCATGAAAGCTTATCTCAACTGAGCCAAATGTATTTGGGCTCGCTCAGGAACCTTTACTTGGTCTGACTGGAGCTTGTCCAAGTTAGAAAAGGGTTGTCTTAATTTATGAGATAAATTTGAAACAACACCTGTCATTTTCCATCACCTACTAAATCTTGTCCTTGGACTTGGGTCAAATGTTGACCTTTGATACTTAGACATCTGCCCATGTGTCATGCACCCATAGGAGAGAACATAGGGCTTTGTCCTCTTGCTAAAAAGTAGAAATAGAGGGGTGCACACCTAGGGAGGCATGCAGCCCATGAGGATTACATCTGGAGTCCCATATAGATGGGACTCCAGGTTGCTTTATGATTTCAAATTAGGTGGTGCCAAAGAGTCCTATTTGACCAATCTTGGTGCCACCTAAGGAGGTTTATGACGGACTTTAATCTAATTAGACTAGATGATATCATTCCATCAATCAGATTTAGATCTGATTGCAAAAAGAGCCATGATCGGTCGGAATGATGTTGCGCTGCATGGTGCAGCAGGATCTATATAAACCCTATTTGCGCCTAGAATTGAGAGCTTCTGCCCTTTGCCCATGAAATAAAGCTTCTCTTCCTTCCTTTCCATGCCACCTTCAGATCCTCTCTCTCCTATCCACATCCAAGAGTTCTTGGGCTTGAGTTTGGTGTGATCCAAGCAAGAGAAAGGCGACAAGAAAGGAAGAAGGCAGCACTGCTACAAGAGACAATGGTTGATCTTCAAAAGCCATTTTGAAGTTCTTCAAGATTAGATCCAGATCTAATTTTTGGAGGATAGATTGATAAGAAGAAGATCTCTAGATTCTACTTGAGTGGATACCAATAGAGGCCAGGCGCTTGCATGGCTACCTCCAGGACCTCAGACAAACATCAAGATCATCATGGGGTAATTGGATTACCCATAACAAAGGTATAATTAATTAGATTTAATTTAATTTAATTTATTTTATTTTATCAAATTGATAAGATCAGATCTAAAGAGTCTCAGATCTAGTTTTTATCTAAGAGAAAAATTTTTTAAAATGTCTCTCTTGATCCAATCATATCTGAATGAATCTGATCCAAAAAATAGAATTTTTCCTTCAGGGTTTAGCTTCATCTTGTACCTCCTAAGGGTGCTGAAGGTCTCTTAAAGATTGGCAATGTGATTTATTGAAGCTCAGCTCTTGACAAGCATGTCATCTACATATACCTCCATGTTGCGGTCGATCTACTTCTTGATTATTTTATTGACCAAGCGCCGGTATGTTGCTCCTACATTTTTGAGTCCAAAAGGAAAAATTCTATAACAATAAAGACCACGATCAGTAATAAAAGCAATTTTCTCATCTTCTAATGCCATCTGGATTTAGTTATAGCCAGAAAAGGCATCCATGAAAATGAGGAGCTCGTGGCTCGACGTCGCATCCACGAGCTGATCAATCCTAGGCCGGGGGTAGCTATATTTTGGGTAGGCTTTGTTCAGCTTTTTGAAGTTTATACACATTCTCCACTTATCGTTTGCCTTCTTGATGAGAATGATGTTTGAGATTCAGTTTGGATAGTTGACCTCTCAGATGAATCCGATCATAAGGAGCTTGTCAACTTCCTCTGCAATTACTTTCTGTCTCTCTAGGGCATGGCTGCGCATCTTCTCCTTCATCGGCTGATATTTGGGATCAATAGTTAGATGATATTCCATGACATCAGCATCTATTTCGGGCATGTCATCGGAGACCCAAGCAAAAACATCAACATTCCTCCATAGAAATTCAACAAGCTGCTCTCGTATCTCTTTTGCCAGGTTGGAGCCAATCTGTACCGCATGCTCTGCATTTCCGTCATCCAGTGGGACGAAAATAAGATCTTCTATGGGCTCATCCCACTTTTCAGTTAGATCATCACAGACGTTCAACCCATCAACCAGATAAGAATCTGAATGCTCACCCCTCTGCAAGGCGATTGAATAGCAATGTCTTACTAGAGCTTGATCTCCTCTGACTTTTTTGATCCCATAGCTTATTGAAAACTTCATTTTCAAATAGTAGGTCGACACCACTGCCTAAAATGCATTTAGACCAGGTCGACCAAGAATTGCATTGTAAGCCGATAGAGCTTTTACTACAAGAAACTCCATCTGTGCCTTGGACTGTCTTGGATATTGTCCTGCAGCCATAACCAAAGTTATTACACCTTCAACTGGTACTGCATTACTTATCTAGCCTACTAATGGAGAGTTCATTGGTCCAAGCCAGCTATTAAGTATAGATATTTTGGAGAAAGTATTATAAAATAAAACATCAGCAGAACTTTCATTATCAAAAAGGATGCAACCTACATCATAGTCTGTAATATTTAAAATAATTACAACCGCATCATTATGCAGGAACTGAACTCTCTATGCATCAGCTTCAGTGAAAGTTAGGGGCTTCTCAGTTCTTCATCTCTTTATCGATCGCCCAGATCCGTCGACCTCCTCCTATTGAAGGCCTCTAAGGATGGTGTTGATAATTCCAAATGGGGGCCGATCTTCTTGTTGATCCTCCCTCCTTGGTAGCTCTGGTTGCGGCAACACCCTTGGTCAATCTTTCCATCCTTCAGGCCGATGCCATAGAAACCAACCAAGCCTACCCTACCTGATGAGTTTCTCGATCTCATCTTGGAGCTGAATGCACTCCTCAGTATCGTGGCCATGGTCATGATGGTAGAGGTAGTATTTGTTGGGATTGCACTTGTTAGGATGTGTGTGCATCCTCTTCGACCTCAGCAGCTGCTCCTTGATTTCCATCAGCACCTAGATTTTTGCGGCATTGAGGGGAGCATAGTTATGAAACCTTCTAAGGGGGGAGCCCTATCATGCCCTTCTATCTAGACTTCTTTGCCTTCAAGTCCAAGGAGTTCAGGCTCGTTTACACTCGAAAGGAGTTTGGAAGCATGATCGAGCTTCCCTCGAGTTTTCATCAGTAGCGGGCATACTTGATTCACTCGATCGTCGCTCTTTGATGGCTTCACTATCCTTGGCCTTGAAGGCCTCTTCTGCTCGGGCATAACCATCAGCCTGAGCCAGCATATTGGTGAAATCCTTGGGATACTTCTTCTCCAGAAAGAATAATAGATCATTCTTCTAAAAGCTGCCCTTTAGTGCGGCCATTATAATAGATTGATCAAAGTTTTGGACTTCTAGTGCAGTGGCATTGAAACGGATGACATAGGCCTGTATGGATTCTCCCTCCTTCTGCTTAATGTTGATGAAGGAGTTCGAGCCACATCGAGGACGTCAACTGCTGATAAAATAAGCTACAAACTGATGGCTCATTTGATCAAATGAAAAGATAGTACCCAACTTAAGGGTCGAGTACCAGATCCTAGCTGCTTCCTTCATGATGGAGGAAAAAGCTCGACATAGGATGGCATCAGACGCACCATGGAGTAGCATCATTATCCAGAAGGCCTCCAGATGATCGACTGGATCTGTAGTCCCATCGTAGCTCTCAAACTAAAGAAGCTTGAAGTTTGATGGGATGGGTTTCTACATAATTTTTTGAAAAAAGAGAGGGTCAGTGCAGATATCATTACCATGAGAGGAAGGAGCATGGTGGAGTTTCTCAATCTGTCCATTCATTTCTTGTAGTTTTTGATTCAGAAGATCCTCATGATCATAGATCTCTAAAGTCTTCTAGCTGAATGCGGGCAAAGTCCCCTCAGGAGTTGAATCATGATCGAAGCAGGGGCTCTCTACCCTCTGCTTCTCTTTCTCGAAAGTTACCGACTGACTCGCCCAAGTCAGTCACCCCCAGACTGGGTCCTAGGGTTTTGGAGAAGCCTACTCTGATTGAATCGATGCTGGGGGCTACTGCTGCTGCATGGCCTACATTGCTTCAATGAGGCCGTGAACCTACTAGACCAGCAGGTTGAACTATTCTGCATCCACCATTGCTGTCGGTGGAACCTGAGATGCTAGAGATGAAATAGGAGTGAGCAGATCTGGGTGAGGTACGGCTACGGAGGTGGTTGATCATCGAGTTAAGACCTTCTAGAGAGGCATCCTCATGAGATCGGCTAGGAAAGAAGGACTTCGAGGGAGAAGAAGAGAGATCTCTACTGAGTGCTCCTTTAAGAACAAAAAAATCTCAAGAGAAAGAGGGCCCTTCCTCTAGCGTCAATCCTATTGGTATGAAATCTAGTTGACATCAAAATTGGCTGGAGCTAGAGAAGCTGTGGTCGCCGTCGGTACCTACAAAAGAAGTCCAAACTGAAGGAGGGGTGGCTCCGACAGGATCCTCCAACGATCAAGTCAACCTTTTGGCCAATAGAAATGGAATGCTCAGCAAAAGAAGTAGGAAAGTTTCGGGATGGAGGAGAGAGCCTAGAGAAAATGTATCTGAAGGGTTTCTTTTATAGACGGAGCCTGTAACAAATTGATGGTAACAGTCGCACTACTGAATAGTAGGCCATTCAGATGACGTGGGGTTTGTAATAGTGGGTAGTGTCTATTATCATGATGCACCAGTTGGAGTTTGGATGGGATGGTTGTAGGTGATGGAGCGTCCCTCACTGATGTTGTTCTAGAGGAGCTCGGAGGTTCTCATGATCAACCATGCATGTATCATCATTCACCGTATTGAGAGTCAGTGCTTAGATCCTTCTGGGCAACTGGAAGTAGTTTAGAAGGAGTTCGACAGAAGGAGGGGTCCGGGAGGAGTCCAATAGGTGGAGAAGTCCAGAAGAAGGAGAAGTCTGGAAGGAGTTCGATCGGTGAAGAAGTCCAAAAGGAGTTCGATCAGTGGAGAAGTCTGAAAAGAGTCTGACCGTTTGGGGTGGAGGAGCTTGGCCACCTCAGCCATTCGAACTTGTCCAGATGAAGTTTGGAGGGAGCTTGTGAATTTGGTCAAAGGTCAATTTCGATTATCACTATCGGACGGGATCATTCGGCAATCAGATATTTGGCCAAACTTTGGCAGGCTTGGGTTTGCCCCCAACAGACTTAATATTTTCTTAGGAAGATTTAATTTAGGTCTTTTTAAACTTGACTTGACTTAGTCATAACAATTATGACTAACCTAGTGGCACGGATTGGCATGAATTGTTAGCCACCTCAAATCAGAACTGACTCGACATAAATGGCCAGGTAAGTAAGATCGGTGGAAGGGATATGCCATTAACTCAATAATAACGTATTCAGATCGAGTAACTTTCAATTAAAAACCAATCACTCATATCAGCCAGACTTATCTTAGACACCAAATTGTCAAATCAAAATCAATTAGGTTAGCCTACAATCCAGGCTCAAATCATGGAGCCAAATTAGGTCTTGACTTGATTGAGTCACATCTTAATGTGATTCGATCTTGATCCAGACATAATCCTATTAGGCTAGTCAAATCTAATCTTTCTTTGATCCCACCTAACCAACTCTTGATTCAATTTGATGAACCGCTAGACCTAATTAAGCTACCCAAGCCCGAACCCAATTTTATGAATATGTCTTAGATCTAAAAATTTATAATTTTTAGACCTAATTAATTTTATAATCTTAATTTTTAATTAAATTTTGGGTTCATGAATAAAATATGTAACAAAATCATAGGATTTTAGAATCTAGGATTTTGCAGAAAAATAAGTTTTAATTTTTGATTAAGGACGAACGTGTAGCATCCCTATACATCATAAGAACATCCCATCGAATGTGAGGAGAGGGTCTTTAAATCCTAATTTGTTCTTATGACCGGACGGCCAAGGGGAATGCCTTAATCAGAAATATAATTTCTACTACAAAACTAGTTAGATCTAAACTACATATCGCATATATAATTAATGATCTAACTTGTACATATTTTGCATACATCTCATGTATCATAACTAAATTAAACGTGCATGCTTTTAGATCTGATATATCACATATAATATCTAAAAAATAGAATTTAAATTTGATCACATCAAACAAAACTATTCTAGATATTTTATAGAATTATTCTATAACTAGTCTAAGCATGCATCTTTCATATCTCATATGAAAAAAAAATTAAAACTCTATTTTCTACTTTCTAGATCTTGTTATAATAACTATAACTTTAGAAAAAAAAATTAAATAGATCTTAATTCATTTTTAACCAAATTAAAAATATGATTATGCTAGACTACACATAGAACTATTCTATACCTAGTCTAGTCATGCATCTCATACATTGTAGATCTAAATCATTCTAATTTTAATTTTTTAATTTTAGATCTAATCCCATCTAATGTGATATCTAAAATTATTTAATATTAGATTATAAATAAAAATAAATCATATCTAAAATAGATCTGATGAACTACTAATGCAGTTCTGATACCAGTTGAAGGAAAAACCATATTTTCCCGACATAGGATTGCTCAGATCTGATTGGATCTGAAGAAATATTTTAAAAAAAATTTCCATGATCCTAATTAGATCTGAGACATCTCAAATCTAATTCTAAGAATTTGATATTAAAAATAAAAATTTAATTTAATTTAATTTAATTTTATATCTTATTTTGGATAATCAGATTATCCTATGATGATCCTGATTGATCCTGAGGTTCTGGAAGGAGCCACGCACATGCCTGGCCTCTACCGATGTCCACTCGAATAGAATCTAGAGGTCTTCTCCATCTAAATTATCTCTTCAAAAATTAGATCTGGATCTGATCTTGAAGCTCTTCAAAACTTCTTTTGAAGAAGAGGCAGTCATCTCTTTCAGTAGTGCTGCCTTTTTCCTGATCTGGGTGCCTTTCTTCCTTGGATGTTACTTGAACCCATGCCCAACTCTTTGGGCATGGAGAGAGGAGAGAGAGGATCAGATGGGTCATGGAAGAGAGAGAGAGGCAGCCTTGGGGCATGGAAATTATGCAAGACTTCTAAATTCTAGGTGCAGATAGGGTCTAAATAGATCCTACTGCGCCATGCAGGACCACATCATCCCGACCAATTAGAGGCCTTCATTCAATCAGATCTAAATCTGACTGATGGGATGATGCCATCTGATCCAATCAGATGAGAGTCTCTCAAAAATTCAAATAGGTGGTGCCAAGACTGGATAAAACAAAAAACCTTTGGCGCCTAAGTATTTAAACCCATCAAGAAAACCTTGGAGTCCCAACTGTATGGGACTCCATTCCCTATCCATATGGAGTGCCTACCTAGCATGATGTGCACCCTCTCTCTTACCTCTTTTAGCAAGGGGACAAGAGCCCTAGGTGCTCTCCTATAGGCGCATGACACATGGCCCTATGTTCAAGTGTCCAAGGTCAACTGTTGACCTATGTCCAAAAATAGGAATTTGCAGGTGATGAGAATTGGCAGGTGTTGTCTTAAATCCATCTAATGAATTAAGACAATCCTTTTTCTAATTTAGATAAGCTTTAATCAGACTAAGACAAGGTTCTTGAGTGAGCCCAAATAAGTTTGGCTCAGTCGAGATGAACCAAAATGATTATAAAAGGAGAATGTTAGGCGATTGTATGCTGGCATGATTTTCTTGAACCTAATTGGATCTAATCCAAATCAATTGAATTGGGTTAGTTCAATTGATAACATCCAGACCCAAATTCTTGTTTGTGTGACCTAGTTAGGTTCAATTCCATATGATAATGAGATGTGTCACGATCTCTATCATTGACATCATCGAAAGACCTTGCAATGGACCAAAACTTTTTTAATTCATACAATTAGAATGAATGATCATCTAAATCATTCTAATTGCTTATAAAATCCACTAGTGACACCTAGCAGTATATGGTGGTAATCCATCAGAATCGAAAGTGAACCTCTAAATGCAGCTACCTGTGTGATTGGGTTCTTCTATCTTGAGCTCTGATAGAATTATGATTAAGGTGAACTCGTCAAATCCAATATCCATCATATGAATCAATCATTCAATTCGAGTCCAATGTAAAACTCTAATAAAAACTCTTTCTATCATCTTCACTTTGCCATGGCCATGAGCTTAAGGACTCAATCTCATGATTATCATAGGACTGCTCCTCATCAATCGAGAAAAACAGATCCCCTATCAGTGCAATCCAATTTCTACAATGAACATACTATAGTCAATATACACCTCAGAATTCTAAATGGCTAAAAAATCGAGTTATAGTATAGTCAAACTATAACACCCTCAAGGTGAACTGTTGATATACCTCAGGTCAAAGAATCAAACACACCATTGCAACATCGAGTCTATCATCGATGAGAAGGTAGACTTTCTTATGATTGCTCGAGGTGGTCACGCTCAGTGCCCTCATTCTCTAATGAGTACCGTACTCTCGCTCTAGTATCTCCAGACCATAGACTCAAGACACATCTATCCTAAGAAAGTAATCATACACTAAACTTTCAGATCGATTACCATTCTCATGATGATCCCATGATCGGAAGCTATTTATGAGTTAATTATGAAACTTCATGTCTCAAATTTTCAACTCTTGAAAATATGAATTATCATTACCATTAACTCAAAAGATATATCACAGACACTTTAAATACATACTATGATAGAAAATAATTTTTTTATTAATTTATAGTCAAAATTATAAAATTGTCCTTAGAAGTGTATTACAAGTATTTAGCCAATCTAGTTTCTAGGACACACATCTAACACCAACATTTGGCGGCTAGTCTTAATATCTTCATGTTGGTGCTAGAGCTCATCAGACATCAAGCTCAACATGTAATACCTGGCTTTGTTATCTTCATGCATCCATTTTTCTAGAGATGCTCTCTAATCAGTGGATGGATGTGCTAGTAAATTGGCAGGATCCTGTTCCAACACATGAGTCAACTTCTTGGAATCCAAAACTATTTTGAACTTTTAGAGCTAATCCTTATAGTTGGATCCGGTCAGTCTATGGATGTCCAAGATATGAGTTAGTGGATTGGATGCAGTCATTTTTCTATAAAGAGGCAAAGTTTCTAGTTAGATTTTGTAATTAGACTTAATCACTTTATTTAAAAATTTTATTTTTAAATAAATTAGGCTCCCACTATTTACTTAAATCCCTACACTTTCTTGGTAGAGATGCAAAAATCTCCATGATTATTGATTTCTAGTGGATGGTATGGTACCACTAATTAGCTCACCACCTTATCTAATAGTTATTGATGATGGGTCAACTGATGAGTGGACAACTCTTATCCAATGATTCTCTAATCATGGTGCATCCAAACCTGTTCTTTAATTCATGAAGCTCACCATGCTCAAAATATTGCTCCACTCTTTAATTAAGTCAAATCCATCATTTACACGAATTGGATTCTTGATTGAATCTCTCACTGTATCCAAAATATTGAGCCCAACCCATCCTCTAACCCATAGCATCCAATGCTTAATTATGTTTGCATTTTTCTAGTACAATTGAACCACGGTATCCAGCTGAGAATAATCAACCCCAAAAAAACCCCGTACATCTATAATGGTGGAAGATCTTGGACTTAATATTTTCTTAGGAAGATCTAATTTAGGTATCTTTAAACTTAATTTGACTTAGTCATAACAATTATGACTAACCTAGTAGCATGGGTTAGCTCGAATTGTTAGCCACCTCAAATCAGAACTAGATCGACATAAATGGCTAGGTAAGTGAGACCGGTGGAAGAGATATGCAATTAACTTAATAAAAATGCACTCAGATCGAGTAGCTCCCAATTAAAAATTAGTCGATCATATCTGCCCGACTTATCTTAGACACCAAATTATTGAATTAGAATCAATTGGGTTTACAATCCAAGCTCGAACCACGGAGCCAAATTAGGTCTTAACTTGATGGAGTCACATCTCAAAGTGATTTGATCTTGCCTCAGACTTTTAATCCTATTAGGTTGATCAATTCCAAGCTTTCTTTTATCCCACCAAATCAACTCTTGATTCAGTTTGATCAACCGCTAGACCTAATTGAGCTATCCAAGCCCGAACCCAATTTTATGAAGATGTCTTAGATCTAAAAATTCATAATTTTTAGATCTAATTAATTTTATAATCTTAATTATTAATTAAGTTTTGGATTCATGAACAAAATATTTAATAAAATCTTAGGATTTTAGGATCTAGAATTTTGCAGAAAATAAGTTCTAATTTCTGATTAAGGACGAACGCACAGCATCCCTACACATCATAAGAACACCCCATCGAATGGAAGGAGAGGGTCTTTAAATCCTACTTTATTCTTATGATCGGACGACCAAAGGGAATGCCTTAATCAAAAATATATTTTCTAAAATAAAACTAGTTAAATCTAAATCATATATCACATATACAAAAGATCTAACCTATACATGTCTTGCATACATCTCATATATCATAACTCAATAAACCATGCATGCTTTTAAATCAAAAATATCAAATATTAAATCTAAAAAATAAAATTTTAAATTTGATTACATCAAAAATAAAATTATTCTAAATATTTTATAGAACTATTCTATAACTAGTCTAAGCATACATCTTTCATATCTCATATGAATAAATTAAAAATTAAATATTTTATTTTTTATTTTTAGATCTGATTACGATAATTATAATATCAAAAAACTAAAAATAAAATAGATTTAAAATTATATTTAATCAAATTAACAACATGTTCATGCTAGACTACACATAGAACTATTCTATTCTTAGTCTAGTCATGCATCTTATGCATTATAGATCTAAATCATATAATTTTTAATTTTTTTGACTTTAGATATAATCACATCTAATGTGATATCTAAAATTATTTAATATCAAATCATAAATAAAAATTAAATTAGATCTAAAATAGATCTGAAGAACTGCTAACACAGCTATGATATCAGTTGAAGGAAAAGTCTGATTTTTCACCACAGGATCATTCAGATTTGATCAGATCTGAGGAGGATTTTTCTATAAAAATTTTTATGATCTGATCAAATCTAAGAGTTCTCAGATTTGATCATGATGATCTGATATTAAAAATTAAAAATAAAATTAAATCAGGTTTAATTTTAAGTATCTTGTTGGGTAATCTGATTATCCTGCGATGATCCTGTTGGTTCCTAAGGTTCTGGAAGGAGCCACACACGCACTTAGACTCTACCAATATCCACTTGGATAGGATCTAAATGACTTTTTCTCATGAATCTCTCTTCCAAAGATTAGATCTAAATTTGATCTGTAGATCATTCAAAACTATTTATGAAGGCAGCCCGTTCGTCACACGAACATTATCATGTAGATCCTAAATCTTGTGCCAAAAACATTGGACCTTCTTCTCAGATTTATGCCTAACTTTTTAGGCATATAGAAGAGAGGGATAGAAAGGATAGAGGGGTGTGGGATATGGTATGGGTGACAGCACCTTTGCATGGAAAATAAAATCATGTGATTCATCTCTTTGGCATGAGAAAGGGTTTTAATCCCAATGCCATATAGTGTCCCACTTTGACCAAATAAAAATTCTTACTTGATCATTGGGACTCTAGGACTTATTCTCCATGTGAAACCCCAGATCCCATCTAGTTTTTGTTACCAAAAATCAATCAAAAACTGGGCAACTTGAGTAGATAAGGAAGAGTCCACTGCGCCTAGTACTCTTCCCTCAAGAGTTTGATCCAAATCAAACTCTATCAAAAGCTAGTCAAACCACTACCATAAATCACAAAATTTGGTACATCCATAGCATGACTCAAGCCCTATCACATATCCAAAAATTAGATCAAAAGGATTTCTAAAGAATAGATTGGGTAAACTTTTGATCCCTATCACATATCCATAGCATCTGATCAGGTGATCCTTAATTCTCTCAATTGGGTCAACTTTTGATCCTAGTCCAACTGCACTATGAATGGATTTAATTTCTACAATTTATGTAACCTAGACTTGTTCTAGTTAGATAAAAATAAACCCATTCAAGATATAGAAATGAGTCAAATCAAATTTGACTTGGTTGTGATGAATCAGAAAGATTATAGAAGGAGAAAGCCAGGATCAATCGTGTGCTAGCACGATTACCATGAACCTGATTGGATTTAATCTAAATCAATCAAACTGGGTTAGCTCAATTAATGACATCCAAACCCAAATTCTTATTTGTACGATCTAGTTAGGTTCAGTTCCATATGGTAATAAGACATGTCACGATCTCTATTATTGACATCATCAAAACATCTTTCGATGGATCAGAACTTTTCTAATTCATACAATTAGAATGATCGATCATCAAGATTATTCTAATTGCTACCAAAATCTACCAGTGATACCTAATAGTATATGATGGCAATCCATCAGAACTGAAAGCGAACTTCTTGGTGCAGCTACCTATGTGATTGGATTCTTCTATCTTGAGCCCTGACAGGATTAGCGTTAAGGTGAACTCATCAAACCCAACATTCGTCATGTGAATTAATCATTTGATTTGAGTCCAATGTGAAATCCTAATAGAAACTCTTTCTATCATCTTCACTCTGTCATGGCCATGGGCTTAAGGACTCAATCTCATGATTATCATAGGGATACTCCTCATCTACCAAGGTAGGTAGATCTCCTATTGGTACAATCTAATTCCTATAATGAACATGCTATAGCCAACATACACCTCAGAATTTCGAATGGCTAGAAGACCGAGTTATATATGGTATAGTCAAACTATAACACCCTCAAGATGAACTATCGATGCACCTCAGATCAAAGAATCAGACACACCACTACAGCATTGAGCCAATCATCAATGAGAAGGTAGACTTTCTTATGACTGCTCTAGGTGGTCATGCTCAGTGCCCTCGTTCTCTAACAAGTACTTGTACTCTCACTCCAGTGTCTCTACACCATAGACTTAAGGCACATCTATCCTAAGAAAGCAATCATACACCAACCTTCTTGATCAATCACCATCCTCGTGATGATCCTACGATTAGGAGCAATTTAAGACATAATTATAAAAATTAATGTCTTAAATTTTTAACTCTTGAAAATATGAATCATCATTACCATTAACTTAAAGGATGTATCACAGATACTTTAAATACACACTATGATAGAAAATAATTTTTTTATTAATTTATAGTTAAAATTATAAAATTATCCTTAGAAGTGTATTACAAGTGTTTGGCTAATCTGGCTTCCAGAGTACACATCTAATAGTGAAATCCTAATAAAAACTCCTTTCAATTAGATTCACACTACCATGGCCATGGGTTTTAGGACTTGATCTTACAATCATCATAGGACTACTCATCCTTTGTCGAGGTTGATAGATCCCATCTTGGTATGATCTAATTCCTACAATGAACATGCTATAGCCAACATACACCTCAAGATTCTAAATAGCTATGAGATCGAGTTATGATATAGTCAAACTATAACACCCTCAAGGTGAACTGTCAATGCACCTCAGGTCAAAGAACCAGACACATGACTGCTGCATCGAGCTAGTCATCGATGAGAAGATAAACTTCCTTATGATTGCTCGAGGTGGTCATGCTCAGTATCCTTGTTCTCAATAAGCATCTGTACTCTCGCTCTGGTGTCTCTACACCATAGACTCAAGACTCATCTATCCTAAGAAAGTGATCATACATCGATCTTCTAGATCGATCACCATCCTCATGATGATCCTACGATCGGGAGCAGTTTATGTGTTGATTATGATAACACATGCCTTAAATTCTCAACTCTTGAGAATATGTGTTATCATGCCTATTAACTCAATAAATGTATCACAGACACTTTAATACACAATGTGATAGAATAAATAATCCTTTGATTATTTTTTAAGTTAAAATTATGAAAATATCCCTGGAAAGTATTTAATAAGTGTCGATCAATCTAGCTTCTAGGGCACATATCTAACAAACTCCCATTTGACCTAAAGCCAATTAACTACAAATCTAAGTTCCGTCTACTCAAGAGGGCTTGGATCTTTTGTAGGCCTAAAGGCTTCGTTAGTGGGTCAACCGCATGGTCTGCGAAGTCAACTCTCTTAACCTTGACGTGTTCCTTCTCGAAGTAATCATGGATGGGATGGAATCATCTTGTTGAAACTCTTCCAACTTACAGTATCATCATTGCACAGGAACAAACTTTCAGATATCGACTTTTGATCATCTATGTTAGATATAAAGTCTAAGTCTACATATCCCTAGACCTAGAGTTCACCATGCTGAACCTCTTTAGTACTTCCTCTATATAAAATACCTAGCATCTTCTTCAGTCTATCCCTATAGACCTAAAATGAAGGATGCCTTATCTAAGTCTTTTAGAGAAAATTCCTTGGAGAACCATACTTTGACCTACGTCAGCATGAAAATATCATTCTCAATCAGGAGGATGTTATCCATATACAATATGAGGAAGACAACAATGCTCCTATTGACCTTCTTAAACATACTTGATTTTTTTTCATTTTTGATGAAATTAAATGATTTGATTACATCAAGCTGAAGGAAAAACCTTATTTCCTAGGTCAGATTCATTCAAATCTAATTTGATCAAGAAAAATATTTTAAAAATTGTTCTTTTAGATCTAAATCAAATCTGATACTTTTCAGATCTGATTTGATAGATCTAAAAATATAATTAAATTAAATTAAATTTATACCTTGTTCTTGGGTAATCTAATTATACTGTGTTGATCCTACTGATTGCCTGAGGTTCTGGATGTAGCCATGCAATCGTCTGACTTCTACTGATATCCACTCGAGCAGGATCTGGATATCTCCTCCTTCTCGATCCATCCTCCAAAGATTAGATCTGGATCTGATCTTGAAGATCTTCAAAAATAACTTTTGAAGATTCGATGTCGTCTCTTGCAGTAGTGCTGCCTTCTTCCTTTCTTGTCGCCTTTCTCTTGCTTGGATCACACCAAACTTGAGCCCAAAGCCTCTTGGGCATGGAGAGGAGAGAGAAGATCTAAGGAAGGCATAGAGGAGCGAGGGAGAGAGCAATGTGGCATAGGCAAATAGAGAAGTTCTTCAAAGCTGGGCGCAGATATGGTTTATATAGACCCTGCTGTGCCTTGCTGTGCCACATCATCCCGGCCAATCCTGTCTCTTCGTGCAATTAGATCTAAATCTGATTGGTGGGATGACATCACCTGATCTAATAAGATGAGAGCTCCTCTCCAACACCCTTAGGTGGTGCAAAGATTGGTCAAAGCAAAGTCCTTGGCGCCACCTAGTTTGATTCCAAGAAGTAACCTAGAGTCCCGTCTATGTGAGACTCCAGGCATCCCTATCCTTGAGTGCACGCCTCCCTAGGCATGCGCCCCTTCCTTTCCTCTTTCTAGTAAGGAGACAAGCCCCTATTTGCTCTCCTATGGATGCATGACACATGGCCAGATATCTAAGTGTCAAAGGTCAACGTTTGACCAAAGTCAAAAGATAAGAATTAGCAGATGATGGAAAATGGTAGGTGTTGTCTCATTCCTTTCTTGTCATCTTTCTCTTGCCTAGATCGCACCAAACTTGAGCCCAAAGCCTTCTTTGTGTGACCTAGTTAGGTTCAATTCTGTATGGTGATAGGATATGTCATGATCTCTATCATCAACATCATCGAAATACCTTCTGATGGATCAAAACTTTTCTGATTCAGACAACTAGAATGATCGATCATCCAAATCATTCTAATTGCTCCCAAAATCTACTAGTGACACCTAGCAGTATATGGTGGCAACCCATCAAAACTGAAAATGAACCTCTTGGTGCAGTTACATATGTGATTAAGTTCTTCTATCTTGATCCTCAATCGGACTAAGATTAAGGTGAATTCGTCAAATCCTAATTTCCATCATATGAATTAATCATTTGATTCATGTCCAATGTAAAAACCTTAATAGAAACTCTTTCTATTATTTCACTCTACCATGGCCATGGGCTTATGGACTTGATTCTCATGATCATCATAGGGCTACTCCGCATCTACCGAGGTAGATAGATTCTCTCTAGGTGTAATCCAATTCCTACAATGAATATGTTATAGCCAACATACACCTTAGGATTCTGAATGGCTAGGAGATCGAGTCATGGTGTAGTCAAACTATAACATCCTCAAGGTGAATTGCCTATGCACCTTAGGTCAAAGAACTAGACACACCACTGTAGCTTTGAGCCAGTCATCGATAAGAAGGTAGACTTCCTTATGACTACTCGAGATGGTCACACTTAGTGTCCTCATTCTCAAATGGGTATCTGTACTCTCACTCTGGTGTCTCTACACCATGGACTTAAGCTCATCTACTATAAAGAAGCGATTATACACCAACCTTCTAGATCAATCACCATCCTCATGATGATCCTACGGTCGGAAGCATTTTATGAGTTAATAACAAAAATTCATGTCTTAAATTTTCAACTCTTAAAAATAAGAATTATCATTACCATTAACTCAAGGGATGTATCACAGACACTAAATACACATTGTAATAGAAAATAACCCATCTTATTATTTATAATCAAAATTATAATTTTGCCCTTAGAAGTGTACAACAAGTGTCAGCCACTTTTGGCATCTAGGGCACACATATCTAACAAACTTCAACTTGAACTAAAGCCAATTGGCTATAAATCTAAGTCTCATCTTCTTAAGATAGGCTTCGATCTTCTGCTGGCCCAACAGCTTTATGAGTGGGTCCACCGCATTATCTATGGAGTCGACTCTCTTGACCTCGACGTAACCCTTCTCGAGGTAATCGCAGATGAGGTGGTATCACCACTCGATGTACTTAGATTTTTGGTGAGATCTCGACACCTTAGCAAGGGCTATGGTGCCATTATTGTTGCAGTATAGAAGAATGACATCTGATGGCATCACCCTAATTTCTGCGGCAAACTTTTTATACCAGAATGCCTTCTTCGCAGCTTCTGATGCAGCGATGAATTCTGCTTCCATGGTGAAATTTGCTATCACTGTATGCTTGGAACTCTTCCAACTGACAGCACCACCATTACATACAAACAGACTCCCAGATGTCAACTTTCAATCATCTACATCGGACATAAAATTCGAGTCTATATACCTATGGACTTGGAGTTCTCCATTATCAAAAACCAACAACATATCCTTAGTTCTTCTCAAGTACTTTGGGATACATTTCACAGAAGTTCAGTATTCTTCATCAGGATTCTACTGGTATCTACTTGTGACACTCACAGCATGGGCTATATCAGGTCGTGTACATAACATGGCATATATGAGGCTCCCTATTGCTGTAGCATAAGGGATCTTGCTCATACGTTCTATCTCCTTAGGTGTGCTAAGGCACATCTTCTTGGAGAGATGAATGCCATGTCTGAAGGGTACCAAACCCCTCTTAGAGTTTTTCATGCTAAACCTCTTTAGCACTTCCTCTATGTACATCTTCTGTGAAAGTCCTAGCATCCTATTTCTCTATCTCTATAGACCTTAATTCTTAGAATATAGGATGCTTCTCCTAGGTCTTTCATAGAGAATTCTTTGCATAACCACATTTTAACTATGGTTAACATGGAAATATCATTCCCAATAAGAAGGATATCATCCGCATACAATATGAGGAAGACAATAGCGCTCTCACTAATCTTTTTGAAGACACATGGTTTCTCCTCATTTTTTATGAAACCAAATAATTTGATCACATCATTAAAATGAGTATTCCAACTCCGAGATGCTTGCATAAGTCCATATATGGATCTTTGCAGTTTGCATACCTTGTGATCAGCATCATTGGATGTGAAACCTAGTGGCTGTTTCATATAGATATCTTTCTTAAGGTATCTATTTAAGAACACCATTTTCACATCCATCTGCCATATTTCATAATCGAAATAGGCTGCAATAGCAAGCAATGTGCGGATGAATTTCAGCATAGCTACTGACGAAAGAATATCCTGATAGTCAATGCCTTCACATTGACTATCCCCTTTTATCATAAATCTAGCTTTGAATGTCTCCACATTTTCATCTGCACCAATCTTTCTCTTGTAGATCCATTTACACCCAATAGGTACTATACCTTCTAGTGGATCTACCAAGATTCAGACTTAGTTTGAGTGCATCAAGTCAATTTCTGACTTCATTGCCTCTAACCATTTCTCAGAGTCGATATCCGATATCGGTTCGTCATAGGTTTTAGGATCATTACCATGAACCCCATTACCTATGAGGAACATTTTCTCTTCTTCCTCTGAAATAGTACCTAAGTACCTCTTAGGGGGATGGAAAATCCTTTCCAATCTACGAGGTGGAGGAGGTAGTGGTTATATTGGCTTAACCTAATTTGGTTCCATTTGGTTCTTAGCTCATTGCTTTTGTGAGACTTTCTCCTTGAGCTTGATCTACTTTCCAATGCCGCTATCTTGAATAAACTATTTTTCAAGAAAGATGGCATGTCGACTCACAATCACATTATGATCTTCTGGAATGTAGAAATAATATCCTAATGACTCTTTAGGATATCATATAAATCGAGCTCTAAAGGATCTAAAGTCTAACTTGTTCGTTTGTTGCCTTTTGACATGAGCCGGACAATTCCAAATTCTGAGATGACTCAGACTTGGTTTCTTACCATACCATATCTCATACAGTGTGGTTGGAATAGTTTTAGAAGAAATCCTATTCAGTAAGTATATTGTAGTTAATAAACTATGTCCCCAAAAAAAATCAGAGAGGTCTGTGAAGCTCATCATGGATCGGACCATATCTAATAGGGTCCAGTTCCTCCATTTTGAAACCCCATTGAGTTGAGGTGTTCCAAGTGGAGTCCATGGAGAGATTATGCCATTTTTCTTGAGATAGTTTAGAAATTCCCAACTAAGGTATTGACCTCCTCGATCTGATCGAAGAACCTTAATGGGTTTTTCAGTTTGCTTTTCTACTTTATGTCTGAATTCCTGAACTTTTCAAAAGCTTCAGACTTGTGTCTCATAAGATACACATACCCATATCTAGATAAATTATTGGTAAAGATTATGAAGTGGATAAAGTTGCCTGTAGCTGGCACATCAAATGGACTGCATACATTAGTATGTACTAGGACAATAAGATCCATGGCCCTTTCCCCATGTCCTACAAAAAGAAGCTTAGTCATTTTGCCATGAAGACAAGATTTACAAATTGAATATGACTCGAAAGTCAACAAACTCAATAGCCTGATTTTCTCCAATTTTTTAATCCTATCTTCTACTATATGACCTAGTCTTAGGTGCCATAGATATCTATTGTTTGAACTATCCCTAGGTCATTTCATGGCATTCACATTTTGCTCGACATTAAAAATAGATACATTAATATGTAACTAGTAAAGATTATTAATAAGAAAACCACTTGTAATTTTTTTTCTTTCATAAAGAATGTTACAATGGTCCTTAAGAAAACTAATTACATAGCCTTCTAGTACTAGGCATGAAACAAAAATCAAATTCTTGCTTGCTGCAGGCACATCATAACAATCTTTTAATACTAAGTCTAAACCAGATGGTAGTCGAAGAGGGTATGCTCTTACGACCACAGCAGAAACTCTTGCTCCATTTTTGACATGTAGGATCATCTCACCATCCCTCAGCCTTCTGCTATCCTCAAGATCCTACATGGAAGTGCACAAATGAGCACTAGAACTAGAGTCAAGCATCCAACTGGATGCAGAAGAAACTGTAAGGTTAGACTTAATAACGAGTATACCTTTCAGAAGGACTTGCCTCCTTATTCTTCAAGGTGACCAGGTTTGTAGGACAGTTCCGCATCCAGTGGCTGTCAGTGTTGCAATGGAAATACTTTTCTTTGTCAATGGCCTTCTTCTTTAGCTCTATCTTTTTCTTCTTTTCTCCTTCCATCTTTTGCCTTTTCATAGACTTCTTCTTCTTTACAAAAGACTTTCTCTTGAAAGAAGTCCATTCCATAGCAAGCACTGAGCCTTTAGAACCTTTTATAGAAAGCTCAGCAGTAACCAGCATGTTCATAAGCTCGGCTAGGGAATTTTGAAGTTTATGCATATGGTAGTTCATGATGAACTGCCCATATGCATCAGTCAAAGATTGCATAATTATATCATTCTACAGATCCAGGTCCAACTTTACTTCGAGCTTCTCAAGCTCTTCCAAGTTCTTGATCATCATCAGACAATGATCTTGGATAGACTACCCATCACGCGTTTTAGCCTTGAATAGTCATTTAGTGATTTGATACTTGGCTGTGCGACTCTATTCACCAAACATCTCTTGTAGGTAAGCTAACATGTGCAGGCAGTCTTGATATCTTCATGTTGGCACTGAAGCTCATTAGGCATCGAGCCCAACATGTAATATCTGGTCTTATTATCCTCGTCCGTCCACTTATCAAGAGATACTCTCTGTTCAATGGATGGACGAGTTGGTAAGATGGAAAGATCCTGATCCAATACATGAGTTAACTTCTTGAAACCCAAAATGATTTTGAAGTTTCAGAGCCAATCCTTGTAATTGGGTTCAGTCAGTCTATAGGTGTCCAGGATACCTGCTAGTGGGTTAGACGCAGACATTTTTCTGTAGAGAGTCAAAGTTCTAGTTAGATATTGTAAATAAGACTTGACCAATTTATTTAGAAATTTTATTTTTAAATAAATTAGCTCCCACTATTTTCTTGGATCTCTATACTTTCTTTGTAGAGATGCAAAAATCTCTACGATTAATGATTTTTAGTGGATGGTGCGGTCCCACCAACTGACTCATCACCTTACCTAATAGTTATTGGTGATGGATTAGCCAATGAGTGAACAACTCTTGTTCGATGATTTTCTAATCATGGTGCACCCAAACTTGGTCTCTAATTCATGAATCTCACCATGCCCGAAATATTGATCCACTCCTTGTTAAGTTAGACCCATCATTTGCATAGATTGGATTTCTAATTGAGTCTCTTACCATATCCAGAATATTAAGCCTAATCCATCCTCCAGCCCATAGCATCCAATGCCTAATAGACATGGTTGCATCTTTCTGGTGCAACTGAACCACTGTAACCAATCGAGAACAATCAACCATGGGAAGGGCCCGCACATCTACAATAGTGGAAGACCTTAGACTTAATCTTTTCTTAAGGAGATTTTTAGGTCTCATTAAACTAGACTTGACATAGTCATAACCATTATGACTAACCTAGTGGCATGGGTTAACTCGAATTATTGACCACCTCAGATCAAGACTGAGCCAATAAATATGGCCAGGTAAGTGAGATCAGTGGAAGAGATATGCCATTAATTCGACAAGAACATATTTGAGTCAAGTAGCTCCTAATTAAAAATCAGTCGATCGTATCTGCCAAAATTACCTTAGATATCAAATTATTGAGGCAAAATCAATTGGGTTAGCCTACAATCCAGACTCTAACCACTGAGACTAATTAGGTCTTAGCTTGATCGATCACTCATGTGATTCGATCTTGACCCAGACTTAATCCTATTAGGCTGGTCAATTTAAGCACTTTTGATCCCATCTAACCAACTCTTGATTCGGTTTGATCAACCGCTTAGACCTAATTAAGCTACCCAAGCCCAACTCAATTTTATGAATATGTCTTAGATTTAAAATTCTCAATTTTAGATCTAATATATATTTTATAATCTTAATTCTTAATTAAGTTTAGGATTCATAAATAAAATATGTAAATAAAATTCTAGGATTTCAAAATCTAAGATTTTGCAGAAAATAAGTTCTTGATTTTTGATTAAGAACGAACGTGCAGCACCCCTACATATCAAAAGAACACTCCATCAAATGAGAGGAGAGAACATTTAAATCCTACTTTGTTCTAATGATCGGATGGCTAAGGAGAACGTCTTAATTAGAAATATAAAAACTATAAAACTAGTTAGATCTACATCATATATCTCATATAGAAAAATTGATCTAACTTTAAACATGTTTTGCATACATCTCATGTATCATATCATGCATGTTTTTAGATTTAAATTATCTCATAATTATCTAAAAAATTAAATTTAAATTGATCACATCAAAATAATTTTATTCTAAATAATTATGTAGAACTATTCTACAACTAGTCTAAACATGCATTCATCATATCTCATATGAACCAAAAATTAAATAATTTTATTTTTTACTTTTTAGATCTTATTATAATATTTATAATATCAAAAAATAGTAAATAAATTGATCTAAAATTATAACTTAATCAAATTAAATTATGATCATGCAAGACTATACATAGAATAATTTTATTTTACAACTAGTCATGCAACTTGTAGAACTTAGATCTAAATTATTTAATTTTAATTTTTTGATTTCAAATCTAATCACATCTCATATGACATATAAAATCAACTAACTATTAAATTAAAATTAAATTAAAATTAGATCTAAATAATTTATGGGAATCTTGCTCTGGTACCAGTTGAAGGAAAAAATCTATTTTTTGGATCAGGTTCATTCAGATCTGATTTGATCAAGAGAAATATTTTAAAAAAAATTTTTTGATCTAAATCAAAGTTGATACTTTTTAGATTTGATTTGATAGATCTAAAATTAAAATAAAATAAAATTAAATTAGATTTAATTTATATCTTATTCTTGGGTAATCTAATTATCCTGTGATGATCCTACTGATTGCCTGAGGTTCTGGATGCAGCCATGCAATCGCCTGACCTTTATCGATATTCACTTGAGCAATATCTAGATATCTCCTCCTTCTCGATCTATCCTCCAATGATCAGATTTGGATCTGATCTTGAAGGTCTTCAAAAATAATTTTTGAATATTCAATGTCGTCTCTTGCAGCAGTGCTGTCTTCTTCCTTTCTTATTGCCTTTCTCTTGCCTGGATCGCACCAAACTTGAGTCCAAAGCCTCTTGGGCATGGAGAGGAGAGAGAGAATCTAAGGAAGGCATGGAGGAGAGAGGGAGAGAGCAATGTGGCATGGGCAAAGGGAGAAGTTTTTCAAAGCTAGGTGCAGATAGGGTTTATATAGACCCTGCTACGCCATGCAGTACCACATCATCCCGACCAATCACGTCTCTTCATGCAATCGGATCTAAATCTGATTAGTGGGATGATATCACTTGATCCAATTAGATGAAAGTTCTTCTCCAACACCCTTAGGTGGTGCCAAGACTGGTCAAAATAGAGTCCTTGGCGCCACCTAGTTTGACTCCAAGAAGTAACCTAGAGTCCCATCTATATGGGACTCCAGGCATCCCTATCCTTGGATGCACGCCTCCATAGGCATGCACCCCTTCCTTTCCTCTTTCTAGCAAGGGGACAAGCTCCTATCTGCTCTCCTATGGGTGCATGACACATGGGCAGATGTCTAAGTGTCAAAGGTCAACGTTTGACCAAAGTCAAAAGACAAGAATTAGCAAGTGATGGAAAATGATAGATGTTGTCTCCTTCCTTTCTTATCATCTTTCTCTTACCTAGATCGCACCAAACTTGAGCCCAAAGTCTTATTTGTGTGATCCAGTTAGGTTCAGTTCTATATGGTAATAGGATATGTCGTGATCTCTATCATCGACATCATCGAAACACCTTCCGATGGATCAGAACTTTTCTGATTCAGATAACTAGAATGATTGGTCAATCAAATCATTCTAATTGCTCCCAAAATCCACCGGTGACATCTAGCAGCATATGATGATAATCGATCAAAATTGAAAATGAATCTCTTGGTGTAGTTACATGTGTTATTAAGTTCTTCTATCTTGAGCCTCGATCAGACTAGGGTTAAGGTGAACTCATCAAACCCTAATTTCCATCATATGAATTAATCATTCAATTCAAGTCCGATGTAAAAACCTTAATAGAAACTCTTTCTATTATTTCACTCTACCATGGCCATGGGCTTATAGACTTGATTCTCATGATCATCATAGAACTACTCCTTATCTACCGAGGTAGATAGATTTCCTCTTGGTGCAATCCAATTCCTACAATGAACATGTTATAGCCAACATACACCTCAGAATTTTGAATGGTTAGGAGATTGAGTCATGGTGTAGTCAAACTATAACACCCTCAAGATGAACTATCGATGCATCTCAGGTCAAAGAACCAGACACACCACTATAGATTGAAGCCAATCATCGATGAGAAGGTATACTTCCTTATGACTGCTCGAGGTGGTCATGCTCAATGCCCTCGTTCTCTAACGAGTATCTATCCTCTCACTCCGGTGTCTCTACACCGTAGACTCAAGACTCATCTACTATAAAGAAGTGATTGTATACCAATTTTTTGGATCAATCACCATCCTCATGATGATCCTACAGTCGGAAGCATTTTATGAGTTAATAACGAAAATTCATGTCTTAAATTTTCAACTCTTAAAAATAAGAATTATCATTACCATTAACTCAAGGGATGTATCACAGACACTAAATATACATTATGATAGAAAATAATTCATTTTATTATTTATAGTTAAAATTATAATTTTGTCCTTAGAAGTGTACAACAAGTGTCAGCCAATTCTGTCTTCTAGTTTATACATATCTAACACAAGCATTACAACTCCAAGATGCTTGCTTGAGTCCATAGATAGACCCTTGTAGCTTGCAGATCTTTATGATCACCATCACTGGATGTGAAGATAAATGGCTATTTCATATAAATATCTTCCTTAAGATATCCATTTATGAACTCTGTTATCACGTCCATCTACCATATTTCGTAATTAAAACATACTATAATGGTAAGCAATGTGCAAATGGATGGCCACTAACGAGAAGGTATCCTAATACCCTTTCACCACTAGCCAAGCTTTGAATGTCTCTACATTCCATCTGTACCTATCTTTCTCTTGAAGATCTATTTTCACCTAATAGATACTATACCTTCAGGTGGATCTACCAAGATCTAGATCTGGTTTAAGCTCATCAAGTCAATCTTTGACTTCATTGCCTCTAACCAATTCTCAGAATCAATATCTGATATCGGCTCATAATAGGTTCTGGGATCATCACCATGAACCTCATTTTCTATGAGAAATATTTTCTCTACATCCTCTAAAATAGTACTTAAGTACCTTTAGGAGGACAAAAAATTCTATTTAACCTACGAGATGGAGGAGGAAGTGAATTATGGATTGGCTTAGACTAACTAGATTCCTTAGGTTCCTTAGCTCTTTGCTCTTTGGAGACTTTCTCCTCGAGCCTAAGCTGTCTTCTTATGCCACCATCTTGATCAAACTATTTTTCAATAAAAATGGCATGTCGACTTCTAATCATATTATGGTCTTCTAGAAGATAGAAATAATATCCTAATCATTCTTTAGGATATCCAATAATATCCTAGGAATAATACCCTAGACTCTAACTTATCCACTGTCAGACAACCCAAATTTTGAGATAACTCAAACTTGGCTTCTTACCATGTCATATCTTATATCCAGTGGCAGGAATGATTTTAGATGGAACCCTATTTAGTAAATAAATGCTGTTATTAAACTATATCCCTAAAGAAACTCAGGAAGATCCATGAAGCTCATCATAGATCGGACCATATCTAATAAGGTTTAGTTTATTCATTCTAAAAACCATTGAATTGAGGCATTCCAAATGGAGTCCACTATAAGACTATACCATTGTCCTTGAGATAGTCCAAAAATTCTCAGTTAAGGTATTTGCCTCCTCGATCTGATCCAAGAATTTTAATAGGCTTTCCAGTTTGCTTTTTCACTTCATGTATGAATTTCTTGAACTTTTCAAAGACTTCAAACTTGTGTCACATCAGGTACTCATACCCATATCAAGATAGATTATTGGTAAAGATAATGAAGTAGACATAATTATCTCTAATCGGCACATCAAATGGACCGCACACATCTATATGTACCAGGGCAAGTAGGTTTGTGGCATTTTCCCATATCCTACAAAAGAGAGCTTGGTTATTTTGCTTTGAAGGCATGATTCATAAATCAAATATGACTTGAAAGTCAACGGATCCATTAGTTTGAATTTCTCTAATTTGTTAATCATATCTTCGTCTATATGACCTAGTCTAAGGTACCATAGATATCTTTCATTAATACTATCTCTAAACTATTCTGGTCCTCCTTCCTTCTTGTTCTTTAGGCTGGCCAGGCATACAGGGCAGTTCCACTTTTAATGACCATTGGAGTTGCAGTGGAAACACTTTTTCTTCTTTATGGTCTTCTTTTTTGACTCACCCTTCTTTTCCTCTTTTATTTTCTGCTTCTTCGCATACTTCTTTTTTTCTAAAAGACATTCTCTTAGAAGAAGTTTGCTCCACAACAAGAATGAGCCCTTTGAACCTTTCAAAGTCTGTTACTAGTAACCAGCTATTCATTAACTTGGCCAAGGTGCATTGGAGCTTAATTATATGAAAGTTCATGATGAACCGCCCATACAAATCACTCAAGGATTCTAGGGTCACATCAATCTGTAGATTCTTGTCCTTCAAGACATCGAGCTTCTCAAGCTCTTCTAGATCCTTGATCATCACCAGGTAATGATCTTTGACCGACTGTCCATCATGCATCTGCACCTTAAAAAGTCTCTTCGAAACTTGATAACACGCTGTGCGACTCTGTTCATCGAACAACTCTTGCATGATGCTAATATTTGGTGAGCAGTCCTAATGTCTTCATGTTGGTGCTATAACTCATCTGACATTAAGCCCAACATTTAGCATCTAGCTTTGTTATTATTTTTCAATCACTTTCATAAGACACTCTCTGATCTATGGTCAGACGTATTGATAAAGTGGGATTGGTCCTAGTCCAATACAAAGGTCGGCTTTTTTTATCATAAAATTATTTTGAAGTTCTTTAGCCAATCCTTGTAAATTGGTCTGGTCAACTTGTGGGTATCTAGGATTTGGGCTAGGGTGTTTGACACAAATATTTACCTATAGAGAGTCAAAGTTTCTAGTTAGATTTGTAATTTGACGTGACTAATTTATTTAAGGATTTTATTTTTAAATAAATTAGACTTTCACTATTTTCTTCAATCCCTATACTTTCTAGTTAGAGATGCAAAAATCTTCACGATCATTGATTTCTAGTGGATGGTGTGGCTCCACCGACTAGCTCACCACCTCATCTAATAGTTATTGATGATGGATCAGCCAGTAAGTGGATAATTCTTATCTAATGATTCTCTAATCATGGTGCACCCAGACCTGGTCTCTAATTCATGAAGCTCACCATGCCTGAAATATTGCTACACTTTTTAGTTAAGTCAAACCAACCATTTACACGAACTGGATTCCTGATTGGGATCCCTCACCATATCCAGAATATTGAGTCTAACCCATCCTCCAGCCCATAGCATCAAATGCCTAATAGATATGGTTGCATCTTTTTGGTGTAATTGAACCACTGTATCCAGTCGAGAACAATCAACCTTGGGAAGGGCCGGCACATCTATAATGGTAGAAAACCTAGGACTTAATATTTTCTTAGAAAGATTTGATTTGGTCTCTTAGACTCTACTAGTCATAACAATTATGACTAACCTAGTGGCATGGGTTAGTTTGAATCGTTAGCCACCTCAAACTAGAACTAAGTTGACCCAATCGGTCGGGTAAGTGAGATTAGTGGAAAGAATATACCATTAACTCGTCATGAATGTATTCAAGTTGAGTAGCATCCAATTAAAGACCATTGGTCATATCTGCCAAACTTACCTTAGACACCGACTTATCTGACCAAAACTGATCAGGTTAGCCAACAATCTAAGCTCAAATCGTAGAGCCAAATTAGATCTTAACTTGATCGACCACATAAGACTGTGAGTCAACCTTGATCAAAATTTATAACTATTGGACTTGTCTATTCTAAGTACTCTTGATCATACCTAATCAACTCTTGATTCGGTTTGATCAACCGCTAGACCTAATTGAGCTACCCATATCAAAACCCATGTTTTATGAAGGTATCTTAGATCTAAAAATTCATAATTTTTATATCTAATTAATTTTATAAACTTAATTGTTAATTAAGTTTAAGGGTTCAATAACAAAACATATATAAAAAATTTTAGAATTTCAGGATCTAGGATTTTGTAGAAAAGTAAATTTTGATTTCTGATTAAGAACATATACGCACACCCCTATACACACCATAAGAGTACCCCATTGAATGAAAAGAGAAGGCATTTAAATCCTTCTTACTCTTATGACCGGACAGCCAAGGAGAATGCCTTAATCAGAAATATGAACTATACTACAAAACTATTAGATCTAAAGCATATAACTATTGCATGATTTAAGATCTAATCTATACATGTTTTGCATGCATCTCATGTATCAAATTTAATATTTAAATTTATATTTTAGATCTGATTATATCTAATGTAATATCTAAATATAAATTTTAAATGATCTTATCATAAAAAAAATTTTAATCTAGACTACTCATGACATAGATCTATGGAACTAGTCTAGACATGGATTGCATATGTCATGCACATGAAATTTTAAATACATCTTATACTTTTAAATCTAATTATATCATATATAATATCTAAAATTTAACTAATTAAATCATATTATCTTCAAAAAATTAAATGAACATTTCATAAAAAAATTTTGATCTAGACTATGACATGAAACTATAGATCTAGTCTAAACATGTGTTGCCTATATCATGTACATAAAAATTTAAAGTAGATCTTATGTTTCAGATCTAATTATATCTAATATAAAATTTGAAACTTAAATGATCAAATCATAAAAATTAGATCTAATCTAAAATACATTTAAAATTTTCATGATATAGAACTACATATCTAGACAACAACATGCATTGTTTATATCAAATATATAATTTTTAAACATGCAATTTTTAATTTTAAATTTGATTATATCTTATGTAACATCTGAAAATCAAATAATCAGATCATAAAAAAAAAAATTAGATCAATTCTAAAAATAGATCTGGAACAGGCAACCTGGCTCTAATACCAGTTAAATTAAAATCTAAGTTTTCCTACCGCAGAATGCATCTAATCGGATCAGATTTATAGTAGAATAATTTAAAATTTTTTTCATAATTAGATTAGATTTAAGAGTTCTTAGATCTAATTAGATTGATCTAAAATTTATAAATAAAATGAAATAAAAATAATGATATCTGATATCACCTGATTGGATGAACCATTCATCCTGCAGCAATGATTTATTGTTATCGAGGTTTTGGATCTAGTCGTGCATGCGCCCGGCCTCTACCATAGTCCACTCAGGCAAGATCTGGATGCTATCTCCTACTGGATCTGATCTTCAAGCTTTAGATCTAGAATCAACTTGGTGCGCCTTCGATCTAATCTCCAGCAGAAACATGTCCGTCTCTCGATTTAGGTCATCTAGACTCGATCTTCATAGCAACAGTCATCAACACTTGATTGCTGAATCACCCAACTCCTAGGTCATGGAGAAGAGGGAGAGGATCAGGAATAAATGGCATGGATGTGGAGAAATTGGCAGAACTTCATCGTAGATTAATTTCCATACACAATAGCTTGTGCAAGGCCCTTTAAATAGACCAAACTAAGAGTCCCTTCGCATGTGACTTTGATCAAGTCAAAGATAACATGCAGAAGGACTCTATATCTGATCTCCATCCCCACAACTGAATTTCCACTTAATTTTGTTGCATAAAATCATATAGAAAATGGCATGGAGAAGAGATAAGTACAGGACTGGTGCAAGCAATCTATCTCTAGGGTATTTGATCTCATCAAGCCCCTTGACCCATTCAAATCCTATTTGAATGGGATGCCACCTCTTATCTATATCCATATGTGATGCACGAACAAGAGGAGATGGGTGTGCATCCTCCTAGGGCTCTCTCTCCTCATGAACAAACAAAGGGTGCAAGCCCAAGAGAAAATTCCAAGGGCACGCGCCACCTCTTTCTTTCCTGCAAAGATGGGTCAACTTTGATCCTTGTCTTTTCCCATCTTATGAGATTTAAGAAAAAGCCTTTTCAAATCCCATCCAATGGATTTTAGGCAAGTCTTTATCAAGTTAGAACAACCCTTGATTAGGCTAGGACTAGATCCAGTCAAATCAAGAGAAATCCATCCAAAATTTTTGAGAGAGGCTTGTCCAAATTTCATCTCATGATTTTAGGATAAGTCCTAATCTGGCAAAGACAATCCTTATCTTGTTCTCATCTTATAGGATTTTGGATAAGTCTTGATTAAGCCAGGACAAAGTCTAGTTAGATCAAGAAAAATTCCTATAGAATTTTCGAATGAGCCTTATCCAAATAGTTCCAGAAATTAGCAGGTCTTGTCCTATTTTCATCCGATGGATAGATCAGGTAAGGACAATACTTTTCTGACCTTGATAAGTTTTAGTTAGACTAGGATAGAGTTTTTGAATGAGCCAAATCCAATTTGGCTCTTTCGAGATTAACCAAAAAGACTACAAAAGAAGAATGTTAGGCTCAATCGTGTGCTAGTATAATTTTCTTGAACTTAATTTGATCTAATCCCAATCAATCAAACTAAGTTAGCTCAATTGATGACATCCAAATCCAAATCCTTGTTTGTATGATCTAGTTAGGTTCAATTCTGTATGATAATAGGATATGTTATGATCTCCATTATCGACATCATCGAAACACCTTTTGATGGACCAAAACTCTTCTAATTGATCTAATTAGAATTATTGATCATCAAGATAATTTTAATTAGTCTCAAAAACCATTAGTGATACCTAGCAGTATATGGTGGCAATCCATCAGAATCAAATACGAACCTCTCGATGCAGCTACTTATGTGATTGGGTTCTTCTATCATGAGCCCCAATGGGATTAGGGTTAAGGTAAACTCGTCAAACCCAACACCCATTATATAAATGAATCATTCGATTCAAGTCCAATGTGAAATCCTAATAAAAACTCATTTCTATTTGATTCATACTACCATGGCCATGGGTTTTAGAACTCGATCTTATGATCATCATAATACTACTACTCCTCTACCGAGGTTGATAGATCCCATGTTGGTGTGATCTAATTTCTACAATGAACATGCTGTAGCCAACATATGCCTCAGAATTTCAAATGGATAGGAGAACGAGTTATGGTATAGTCAAACTATAATACCCTCAAGGTGAACTATCAATGCATCTCAGGTCAAACAGCTAGACACACGATTGTAGCATCGAGCTAGTCATCGATGAGAAAGTAGACTTCCTTATAACTGCTCGAGGTGATCATGCTCAGTGCCCTTATTCTTAATAAGTACCAGTACTCTCACTCTAGTGTCTCCACACCATAGACTCAAGACTCATCTATCCTAAAAAAATGATCATACATTGATCTTCTGAATCGATCACCATCCTCGTGATGATCTTATGATTGGGAGCAGTTTATGAGTTAATTATGATAACATATGCCTTAATTCTTAACTCTTGAGAATATGTGTTATCATGCATATTAGCTTGATGGATATATCATAGATACTTTAATACACAATATGATAGAATAAATAATCCTTTAATTAATTATAAATCAAAATTATAAAAATACTTCTAGAAAGTATTTAATAAGTGTCGACCAATCTGGCTTCTAGGGCACACATCTAACTTGTGAACCATTACTCAAATGTATCTCTATGGGAGTTTTAGTCATAGCTAGAGGATGGAGGATGGAGCTCCTAGCTATGGCTCCCGGAAGGAATCGCCACCTCCCCAGCGGCCACCATCGTCATGCCTCGAGATCTAGCTACCAAGCTATAGCATAGAACTTAACAGTCAAGAATCCACTAGCATGGCTCAAAACCCACCAGTGGAGGTTCTCTTACCGATCGACATGGTATAGTCCAAGGTCGCCGACATGGCTCAAAACTCATCAGCATGGCCCAGAGCTCGCCAGCACGGTCCAGAACCCACTGATAGGTATTTTTAGCTTACCAACCGGCACAGTCCATGGCACGGTCCAAAACCTACCGACACGATCCAGAATCCATCGGTGGAGATTTTCTTATCCACCGACATGGCATGGTCCAAGATCGTCATCATGGCACGGTATGGCCCGAGGCCGTCGACATGGTCCAGAACCCATTGGCATGACCCAAAATCAATCGATGGGGGTTCTCTTACTGGCCAACATGGCCAAAACCCATCGATAGAGGTTCTCTTATCGATCAGCATAGCCCAAGGCCGTCCATAGTCATTGACACGAAGTGGCCCAAAGCTATCGGTATGGTCCAGCCCACGACTGCCAGCACACCTCAAAACCTACCAGCATGGCCCATGACTGCCAGCACATCCTAGAACCTACCAACAAGGGTTCTCCTTAAATATTATTATAAATTATTATAAATATTATTATAAATATTATAAATGATAATTAATAAATATTACTATAAAATAAAATTAAAAAAAAATCATATCTATGGCTACGGGGAAGGGGGTCGCATAGAGCTCCAAGAGTCACCGACAATGATGGCAGTACTAGAGGGAGGGGACAGTGCTAGAGGTAGCCTGGAAGAGAGATAGATGGAGACAATTAGATACAGAGAGAGACAAAGAGAGTGATAGATGGAGAGAAAGAGGAAAGAGAGAGATAGAAAGAAAGAAAAAGAGAGAGTAGGGAGGTTGGGGGGGGGTAGCACAAGAGGGAGGAGGCGGTGGTGTGGCAGGTTGGGCCAAGAGAAAAGAGAAGAGAAGAGAGAAGAGGTGGGGCTAGTCAGGAAAGAGGGAAGTGGGCCAATAGCGGGCTGTCGGGGAAGGAGGAGGTGGGGGAGGTGGTAGGGCTGGCCGAAAAAAAAGGAGGTAGGACCAATCAGGGAAAAAGAAGAAGGCAGGGTCGGTCGAGGAAGAGGGAGGCGGCACTGGTAGTCGGGCCAGCTAGGGTAGAAGGAGGCAGAGCTAGCCAAGGGACACCGAGGATGAGCGCACAGGCGATGTGGTGTCGGCGGTGGAGAGGAGGGAGAGAGGGAGGAGGAGCTCACTGGCTGTGGAGAGGAGGGGAGAGAGAGCTCAGGAGAGGGAAACCCAAAATGAGGCATCCAGGGAAAAAATGATCTAATCTATGCTAGAAGTTTTCAAATTGCTACCATAGGCCTATTACAGTGATTTTTGAACCACTACCATAGGTCTATGGCAGCAGTTATCAGTAACCGCTACCGTGGGCCTATTACAATAATTGCAAAACTGCTACCATAGTTTGATATAATTTTTTTTTATTTTTTTGAATATGATTTAATTTTAAAATTTAAAATTCATCTTCACTGTTTATTATCTAAATAATTATCATTAGAATATCATCATAAAAGATTGCCTCGATCTAATAGCCCTAGCTTCATCAATCAATAAAATTGATTTTGATGCCCATGAATGATGGTGTGATGATCTGATAGATGGAGACCACCGATGGATCCAAAAATCTGCAATGATAATCTTGATGACATTTATAGTATACTATTAATGTTTTACTTCAATCGAATATCATTATTATGGTCAATTTAGTACAGGACGTCAATGAGACCTACAATATGAAGTCCCGACCAGAGTTGGCTCTGGCGGGATCCTCCATGGTCAAGTTAGTTCTATGGCCAAAAAGAATGAAGTACTCAGATAATTTTAGAGCAGAGAAGAGAGCTTAGAGAAGAAGATATTTCTAGATGATCCCTTATATAAGTAGATCTCGTAATAGAATGATAGTGATAGCTATAATAGAATGCTAGTAGGCCATTCAGACCATGTGAAGTTTGTTATGGAGAGTGGGCTGTCATTTATCGCGACTTATAGGTAGTTGGATTTTATTTATTGGAGTTCAGATGAGAGGTTGGAGGTTTCTATGCTTGATGGTAAGTTGTTCATGTTGGGGATGTAGAACTCAAAGTCAGACTGGCCAAACTTGAAGATCGGCATCCAACTAGCTGATGGCGGACTTGCAATTAAATTCTGTTAAGACTACTTTTGACAACTTTCAGGTGTTCGATCGCCTTCAAGATCGATCGAGAGCAGGTGTGGGCATTCGGACTGGAAGCCAAAGAGAGGGGATGGTAGGATCTTTAATGAGGACTGCGGCCAGGCTTTCTTGGAGGAGTTCAGTCGGGATAGTAAAGATCTAAGATCGATTAGGAGCTGAGATAGGTGAATGTTAAGACTCAGGGCTTTTTGCTGGTGCTACTCTATCCTCTGGGAGAAGTTCTAACTTATATCAATGGAGAAGTCTTTTTGCTGACTCAAGTTCATCCGATCAAGATCCTTGGTGTAAGAGTGCTAGGATCTGCCATTTGTAAGATGGAGTAGAAGAATTCAACTGAAGAGAAACTCGACTGGCCAAGGCCTCTAATGTGGGGTTAATAAAATCAGTTATCTATGGTGAAGAAATTCGACCACCTTCAAGATAGGGCATTGGGCAAGGTCGAGCCATGCTGGAATTTGATACTCAATGGAGTCCTACTGTCTATTTTGAGCTAAAAATCAGAATTACTTGAATGAAGGCTTCTTTCACTATTCAAGTTTGTTCTGATGAAGTCCAACATGCCTTTGGTGGGTTCTATAATCACTGGAAGATAGCTAATGGTTGCAATTGAAAAGGTCGTCTGACATACATAGGCTGAAGTTTGACCACTTTGAATTAGGTTAGAGTAGGAGAACAGCTTGGTTGAGGTTCGGTCATAGTTGCCATGACTCTAGGTTAAATCATTCCAAGATTGGACATCTTACTGGACTTCAGCGGAATCTATTTTATCCTCAATACTTATACCCCTACTCCCAAGTTCGAAGTTCGAATGAAGGAAGTACAAATTTACGAGTGCCAAAGTCGATGAAACGGTTTTGGCTTTTTCCTGCTGGCATTAAAGTTTCCTTAATATCAAGCAACCTGAAATGACTTTGATGTTCAAAATTCTCCCCAAAGTGGAGCTTGAGGTACGACACCATTAAAATCCTATCAGCCATCAAACACAGCCATGATGAGTGGGACATGTGGTGGGTGAGGATTGGATAGAGATGATCTACAATCATAACTGCTTTTGAGCTTCCCTAGCTATTTAAAATCCATCTTTCCCCCGACTTCTTATTTCGGCCTAGGTCTTCTTCTTCTCCACTCATCCTTCGCTTCCTTCTAGGCTGAGAGCCCTGTTCTCTCTTTCTCCATGATTTCACCAGCCATCAACGCCTCTTCCATTTGCCTTTCATCCCATCGGCTGTCTCCTTGAAATCTCCAACCAGCTTAGGTTAGTCTTCTAACTTTCTTTCCACATTTTCTCACTTTTCTTTCATTTCTTGTCCTTTTGGTTTCTTCTAAAATGTTTACTATTTTTTTTGGATTTTTCAAAAAATTTTGTTGCCCATTTCTTTCAATTTTAGGGAGTTTTCTCGACTTAGTTTGATCCAAAATATCTTCTGACATTTCTTGGTCGACCGATTCTAGGAGCCCATCTGGCCCAAACTCTCAAAACCCTGCCCCTAGAGAAGGAGCCAACCCTAGGATAGCACCCCATCCGACCTTCATTCCTGAGATCATTCCTTGTTCTCTGCATTTTAAAGATCTTTCTCTAATCAAAATCCAGTATGGGGTCCCCTCAGAATGTGAACTAGAATTTTCTGGATCAAGCAGCCGAGCTTGCGCTCCTTTCCTAGGTTGCTTCTATTTATACACTGAAACCCTTCATGCCAGACTCTGACTCCTAATTTCTCCTTTTCTCATAGCTCTCTTTTGATTTTTGAATATTTTCTTCGCCTCTATGGTCCCGAATTTATTTAGATTCATCATAGAATTTATATCTCTTTGTATCTCGATCAAGGTCCATCCCAGCATTTTCTTATTTCACAACTAATTCACCTTCAAACATCATCTTACTGCCAAAGATTGGTGGTACCTATCCCTTAAGAAGGGGTTGCTTAAGGGCACCCTTTCTTCTATCCATAATAAAAAGAAAAAATTTTCTTTGTTTTCTATCCCTCTTTAGAATTAGGACTTCCTAGCTGGGGCCAGTTGAGAGATTCGGTCCATCGAGCTCCTGGATTGGAAAGAAAAGACCTTGACTCAACCAATAAACTAAGAAACTACCGAGCTCATCCACTATCCAAACTACTAGAAGTTAGACCTTATTCAACCTTGGCTTAAGTCCCTTCAAATCGGTAGGTATACTTTCACATCTTATTAGTTATGCTTTGTCCTTTTATCTGACTTTAGTTTTCTTACTGCTGTAGAGATGACTCCAGAAGAACTGAACTAGTTGACTAAAGAAATCAAAGCCCTTAAAAGAAGGAACAGTTCTTTAGGAAAGTCATCGAAGCAAGGGAGGGTTGAAGATCCAAGTTCGTTCGTGTCAACCCAGGCTGCCCCCATTCTTGAAATCACTGCAACCGCACCAAGCTTGACCTTGCTCGATGAAGCTACCACCTCTGTGCCTCCTAATCAAGGGGTGGTGGCAAGGAGAAAGAAGAAGGTTGCCGCTAAGAAAGTTCGAAAGAGGTTGGCTGGGAGATGGAGAGGGCCATCTAATCCTTCAAGTCTTCAAAGGTGATGGAGGATATCAAAATAGCTTTCACTCAAAAAGCTTTCCTTAAGGGATTCAAGGTATGCTAGAGGAGAATCATGGAAAAATTCCGAAAGATGGACCTTGACTTCTTGGTAGAAGGCTTCTTTGATGATGAAGTAGGACCTTCAGCCACTGGTCCCGAAGTTCCTCCTGCTAAGCCTACTATTGCTGAGCCCATTGAAGAGCCAGCCTCTAGGGAGGTAGCACCAAGGTTTCCCATTGTTCCTCCTTTAGAGGTCTGAGACATCCTAACAATTGAATCTTTTCCCTTTTTATTATGTAATGTAGTTAAAGTTTTGATCAATGAAATCAACATTAAACGTTTTCTTTTCACCTTTGTGTTGTGGTGTGTGTGTATATATATATATATTGAGTGCAGTCTCCATTTGAGGCATAACCATTGTCATAGGGTATTCCTTTGAAGATCCACAATAGAAATTTAAAGAGGAAAGTTCGTCATCTTACTATAAAGTTGAAGAAGATAGAGGGCGAACTTCAGAAATCCAAGAAGAACTATGTTGAAGTCGCCATTGAAATTAATCATCTCCGCCAATCCTCTAAGCAATTCTTTAGAGAATATACTGCCAAGAAGAACCATCTGAATGAAAAGCTTGAGAAAACCAGGAAGCATGCTAGCAAGAAGTCCTGGACCTTGACGGCCAAGATTTCTTCTCTTAAAGCCAAACTCCATGAAGCAAAAGAGAAGATCGATCAGTTGGAGAAGGGCTTGGCTTGGGTTCAGGGTCAGGCAGAGTACGATTAGGATTGATCAAAGAAATTCTTTGACCTCTAGAACCAGTTGTAGGGTGCTGAGAGGTCGTACGAGACCTATCAAATTGGCTAGTGTGGATAGATTAACGAGTACAAGAAGAAGCTTAAAATGGTGAATGCTGAGGTGATGTGGCTTCAAAAATAGTTAGTAGATAGAATCCAAGTCGACTCGAGTGGAGATCTAGAAGAAGTCACTTCTCTAAAGAGGACTTTTGAAGATCTTTCAAAGTCTTATGAGAAGAACAAGGCTGAACTTCTTCAGCTCAAAATTCAGATAGCCTATAACGAGAATGCGGTGAAGGATGCTAGCACTGAATCCGTAATTTTAAGGAAGAGGTTGAGGGAGGTCGAAGAAGACTCCCATATGTTTGAGAAATTGCTGAGGGAGAGTTTGGCGGTGAGATAAAAACTTGAGGAGAAAGTGAATGACTTGAAGCTCTCCCTTGTAATGACTGGAGCCGGTAGTCTAAAATCCGACTTTGAGTAGGACTTCATCCTTTTTTTCTTTCTATTTTTTTTTATAATCAGTCCCAACAACCTCCGCTTGTAATGATCTTCATTTTGATGAAATAATATTTTATACTTCTTCATTGTCTTGTCTCAATTAAATATTTGTTGAGTTCCTTATTCTTGTGCTGTTGTCGAAGATAGTGTTGTTTCGCAATGATGTTCTCTGCCTATCACTTTATAGGTCTATCCCCCTTGTTCATGAACAGGAGCATTTGAATTTGGTTTGGAAGTTATCTTTCTCCAAATTTAGAAACTGGGGCCTTCATTTCCCTCATGAGGATCTTTATTCACGTCAAGACGAGGTCCTCCTCCTATTCCTAACATGATTAGCTTTTTTTCTTATTATGATGAGGTTATCCTCCTATCTTAAATAACTGAAGGCCTTCTTCCACTTTAGGATGAGGTTCTCCTCCTATTCCTAACATGGTTAACCTCTTGTCTTAATTAATCAAAGGTCTTCACCCTCGCTTAGATGAGGTTAACCTTGCCAAGCAAGGTTAACCTCCAGTCTTAAATAACTAGAGGTTTTTACCCTCGCTTGGACAAGGTTAACCTTCTATCTTAAATAACTGGAGGCCTTCACCCTCGCTTGGACAAGGTTAACCTCCTATCAAGGTTAACCACCTATCTTAAATAATCGGAGGTCTTCATCCTTGCTTGGACGAGATTAACCTCCTATCTTAAATAACTGTAGGCCTTCCACTTTATTTAGGAACAAAGTTTGATTTAGTAATTTCCTATCACCACACAATTTTGCACCGAATATAGAAGTTAAAATAAGAAAATTTTATTGAATTCATTGATCATACATTCATAAATTTCTGAATTCCAAGGTCACGGGAGTGTAGCCCCTCCAAGTTTCTTTAGGTAATAAGTTTCTGATCGGATGATTTCTACGACCTCATAGGGAAGTCTTACGAGTTATTCTATTCATTGAAGCCTTCAATTCATGCTAAAAAAAGTCCAAGCTCAACTACTATGACTGCCTCAATTCCAAAAGCCAAAGCAAATAGAGTTTCCCAAGTAAGCAATCTTTGGGTGGTTCAATAAACCTAGAGCATATGATAGAGTTTGTCCACCTATGTTTCTTTTGCTCGCTCAATCCTTGCTTCTCTTCCTTGAAGCAGAGTTCTGTTGGTTACCTCAATCTTACCATTACTTGAGGGTGAGCTATAGATGTAAAATGATGGGAGATATTCAGATCTTCATAGAACTCAGCAAATTTTGCTCTTGCAAACTGATGCCCATTATCAATAATGAGAGTCCAAGGTAGACCAAATATACATATGATAGACTTTCAGATGAAGTCCTGTACATTGGCTTCAGTGATTTTTGCTAGAGATTCGGCCTCAACCCACTTGGTAAAGTAATCTACCACCACCAAAAGGAATTTTCACTATTCGGATGCTATAGGGAAAGGCCCAAGTATGTCCATTCTTCATTGTGCAAATGGTCATGGAGCACTTAAGGATGTAAGTTGTGAAGCTGGCTTTCTTTGAATGTTGGAGTTTCTTTAATACTATTCCCATTTTCTTACATATTCTATGGCATCCTGTTGTAGAGTCGGTCAGTAATATCCTTGCCGAAGTAGTTTGTAAGATAGAGACCTGGCCTCTAGATGGTTTCCACATATTTCTTCATGAACTTTCTTCAATGCATAATCAGCTTCAGAAGGTCGGAGATATTTAAGTGGCAAGGAATACATCCTTTTGCACAATTTATTCTCATATAAAATATAATAGGAGGCATGGTTTCTCAACTTCCAAGTTTCTTTAGGATCTCTAAGGAGAATACCATCTTTGAGATATAATATTAGTAGGTCGATCTAGCTAGGCTCATGATCGACCTACATTACTATTTGGGATTCTTTCAAACTTTAGTGTTGCAGAACTTTGAAGAAGACCTCCTTTGGCAATTCATTTGGAGCCAGTGTAGCTAACTTAGACAAAAGGTCGGTCCTAATATTTTTTGCCCTTGGGATCTATTGAATATTGAATCTACTAAAGGCTGAGATCAATCCCTTCACCTTGTCCAAATATTTTTTCATACTTTCTTCTTGGGCTTCATAAGTTCCATTGACCTATCCCACTACTAGCTGTGAGTCGCTATAGATCTTCACATGGTCCGCTTCTAATTCTTTGGCAATTCTTAATCCCATGATTAGGGTTTTATATTCTGCTCCATTATTAGTTATGAAAAATTCAAAGCATAGTGCAAACTCAACAATTACTCCTTTCAGATTGATAAGAATCAAGCCCGTGCCCACTCTAGAAGCATTGGACGAACCATCAACATATAAGGCCCAGAAGTCTTTAGGAAGATCTATCCTTTCTTTGATGGAGTTTGGCTATAAAATGGTGGTGCTAACTTCTTGCTATTCAAGTTCGACTGGGTCTGGGATGGTACATTCTACTAAAAAATCAGCCAGTATTTGAGCTTTAATTGATGGTCGAGATTGAAACTTGATATCAAATTTAGTAGGTTCAATTGCCCACTTAGCTATTCTTCTGGAGGTATTGGGCTGACGAAGAACTGCTTTGATGGGCTGATCAGTGAGAAGTGTAATCGTATACCCTTGAAAATAAGGTTGAAGCTTTTTGGCTGTAATTAACAAAGCATAGGTCAACTTTTTTAATTTAGTATACCTTATTTTTGCATCCTTTAGAACTTGACTTATGTAGTAGATTGGCTTTATAGTTTTTTCCTCTTTTCTTATTAGGATAGCTCTAATGGCAGTAGGAGACATAGCCAAGTATAGGAATAATTCTTCACCAAGTTCAGGCTTGGCAAGGAGAGGAGGTGAGCTAAGATAGTTCTTCAATTCTTCAAAGGCTTGTTAACATTCAGGAGTCCAGTAGAAGTTCTTTAGCTGCTTGAGCACATGAAAGAAGGGAATGCAATGCTTGACCAATCTTGAAATGAAGCAATTCAGGGTTGAAACTTTTATTATTTTTGGTGCAATCATTTCTTAGATGGCTCCGATCTTCTCAAAATTTGCTCTGATGCCACACCTTGATATCATAAATCTTAAAAACTTTCTCAAGGTTACTCCAAAGGAGCATTTGGTAGAATTCAATTTCATCTTGTACTTCTAGAGTGTATTGAAGGTCTTTTTTAGGTCAGTAAAATGATTTATTGAAGATCGGCTCTTAACAAGCATGTCATCCATATAGATCTCCATATTACGGTCGATCTGCTCCTTGAAGATCTTATTCACTAGGCGTTGATAAGTTGTACCTACATTTTTGAGTCCAAAGGGCATAATTCTATAATAATAAAGACCACAATCGGTAATAAAAGTAATTTTTTCCTCATCTTCTGATTCCATCCAGATTTGGTTATAGCCAAGAAGGCATCCATGAAGGTGAAAAGGTCATGGCCTGAAGTTGTATTCACTAGTTGATCAATTCTAGATAGGGGTTAGCTGTCTTTTGGGCAGACCTTATTCAGATCAATGAAGTCTATGCACATCCTCCACTGTTAGGATTTATGGTGCTCCCAAGCCTTGGAAGGCCACTAGAGGAGTCAGGATGTTGGCTCCAGGAGACTAGGATAGGTTTGTTCTAAGATTAGAATAGGAGTTGTCCTAGGGGGAGGCGGTCTATAGCCCTCCACGGGCTCGTGGTTCAAGTGTGAGGACCTTGAGGGGCTTGGTAGGTGCTTCAAAGATCTGGGACATAAGATAGAGCAAAGAGCCAAAGCCAGGAAAAGAATCAATCAAGACAAGGGTCTGACACACAGGTAGGCTGGCTTAGATATGCAATCAAGCCAGCTCAGACTAAGACCAAGCCAGCTCGAGGTGCAGTCGAACTGGCTATCTCAAGCAAATAGAAGATAGAGTTCGGACGAGATGCAGTTGAGCTAGCTCGGCTATTGATAGGGCCAGTTTGATGATGGCAAATAGAACTAGATGAGATTTTCTATTTGATCTTAGATTAAGATTAATCCAAGGAATCTTAAGGCCTGATCTAATAAGATCTTAAGGTGGCTAACTCATGTATGGGTTGGGTTTAGATCCAAGGGATGAGAGCATGGGAGACATGGGTGTATATGGGCTCAGTGAGTGCTTTCATGTATTGGGTTAGCCAGAAAAGTTTTTGGTCAAGCCTAATATCTATGTATAAATACATAGGATGTATTAGGGTTTCATAGTATGGATGGAATACATATTTTTTCTCTCTCAATCTCTCTTCTCTTTTCTCTCTTCTCTCTAGTGTTGCCACCCTAGGGTTCTTGAAGTGGTCCTAGAGAGGGGGGCACCTCCCCCAAGTCCAATGAGGGAGGCACCCCAGCACAGATCTAAGTGGATGATCGATGGTTTACTTCCTTAGAGAATGCCATAGGTCATCTCAGGTCCATGCTAAAGATTAGGGGTTCCACAACACTTAGTATCAGAGAGATATTGGATTCTTACAATTGGTATCAAAGCCTGATGGTGCATGAAAGCGAAGGAGAAGTCATATAGAAAGAAATTAGAAATCTACACAAGTATTTCACGGTATGTCTCAGATCTACCTTCGTTATTGCTGTGGTTTGGCCAACCAGGAGCAGCGGGTTAAAGGTGGAGGTTGAGCAGATTAACAAGAAGGATTTTTTCAAGGTGGAAGGTTTAGGTGCATGATTTTTTGATCGATCTTGCTTGAAAAGGCCAAGATGTATGATGGGAGATAGGGTTCTCTAGGAAGATGGGTAGTGTGGAGCTGTTTGGCAGTTAAAGAGAGATTTTCTAAGAGGTATGATCAAAGAAAGGTTGAAGAAGTGATAATACATCCTTCGATTGCAAAAATATAGGGAAATAGTTGGGGATGCATTCAATAGTTCGATCAGAGCATGGATTTACGAAGTCTTGGGATGATGAACATGGCTGATCTACGGAGCATCGCAGTAGGTTTAGAGGAATTGAAGATCCTCGATAGTTTTGGAGGTTTTCATGGGATTATGGAGTATCCGAGATGGGTGCAGCGATGGTGGAGGTCTAGCAAGTTACAGCTAGGTGGTTGTAGAGTAGCACAGAGATGAGTTAGGGAGCACTAAAGTGCTGCAATAGTGCTTTCCTGGAGGCATAGGGGTTAAAAGAGGCTCGATGGTGCAACAACCAAGGAAGGTATCTCAGCAAAGAGTGTTAGGAGCATCTTAAGAAGATCGAGAACTGGTCTCAAGGAGAGCCAGGAGGTCTCAAGGAGTGCTAGGGGCATCAAGCAGTTAGGAGTGTCATGGATCAGGTTTCTTTTATAGGAGCACCAAGAAGAGTCATGGTTCAGGTGGAGGATGAGTTATGTATAGCAAGAGAGGATCCAGATACCTATGAGGAGGTGGTGTTGAGATGAGGCAGGGAGCACTAGAGTGCTAAGTAGTGCTTTCCTCAAGACATGGGGCTGAGAGAAGCTCGATGGTGCAATAGCCAAGTGAGGTATCTCAGTGGAGTGCCAGGAGGCATCTCAAGGAGATTGAAAGTACGTCTCAAGGAGAGCCAAGGAGTCTCAAGAGCTTAGGATGAGATAGGTGGGTTTGAGCCCTGGACAAGTTTGAGCTATAATTCCTCCAAGTGCAACTAAAGCGATGGCTGGTGCAAGGGCAGAAGAGGAGAAGTGCTAGTGTGCAATTATTGAGAAATGTACCTAAAGCCAATCATCTAGATTGTAGATGGTTGAGCTGAATGTAATTTATACTTAAAATTTAAATAAATAAAATTATTATTTTGGCATTTTATCACTATTGTGCATCTTCGTGTAATGAACTCTTCTATGATAAAATCCTTAGAACTATTTAAACTCGACAAAGAAGGATTATCGTTTAGTCCTTAAACTTGTTTGCAACCAAATGATACATTGTTACCAAGGATGATAATGTTTATCGAGTGTAGGTCATTGTGTGCCATATGGGTGTTAAATAATATGTCCCAAAGCCAATCGTCAGATGGTTGATGGTTGAGCTATATTATATCTGTAATTAGAGCATCCAGGTTATTTAATATGATCTATATGCATGTTTAGATTATCTTTTAGATTAGATCTAAATAATAATCTAATTTTTTAGAACTAAAAATAAAATAACATGATTGCACGGATTGTAGATTGTCCTGTTGTAGGGTTTACCCCTATAGTGTAGGTTGTCCTGGTACGTGCTGATCTGGATCATTAAATCATAAAATTTTAGATTTGATCTAATAATTTTTATGATTTGATTGTATGGTTTTGATCTAATTTTTAATTATAAATAAGAGTTTAGATTAGATCTAATTTGATTCATGATTTTTATGGGTGTGGGATATCTAGAACAGCAGCCTTTGGGTATGAAAAATATTTCTATGTGAAGAGACTTGGCGCAAGAGTTCTTATACAAATGCATAGCACCAAGTTAGAGTCCCTCTTTGATCAAAATCCTCTTTTTTTCAATCATTGGGACTCCTAGACCTAATCTCCATGAAAATTCCTAGATTTTTTCTAATTTTGAAGCCAAAAATCAATCTAGAAGGTGGTGGCATGAGTAGATAAGGAAGAGTCTACTGCGCCTAGGACTCTTTCCTTAAGAGTTTGATCCGAATCAAACTCTGTCATAACTCAGTCTAGACATCTCCAAAAATAATAAAATTTAGTACACCCAATGCATAATATGTGCTCTATCACATATCCAAAAATTAGATCAAAATAATTTCTAAAAATTTTTTAGAAGCATCTGATCATGTGACCCATAATTCTCTCAAATAGGTCAACTTTTGACCCTAGTCCAACTTGACTATGAATGGATTTAATTTCTACAATTAATCTGACATGAACTTATTTTGGTCAGATAAAAATAAATCAATTAAAAATATAAGAATAATTTAAATCAAATTTGACTTGATTGCGATGAATCAGAAAGATTTCAGAAGAAGAAAGTCAGGCTCAATCGTGTGCTAGCATGATTACCTTGAACCTAATTGGATCTAATCCAAATCAATCAAACTGGGCTAGCTTAATTGATGACATCCAAACCTAAACCCTTATTTGTGTGATCTAGTTAGGTTCAATTCTGTATAATAATGAGATATATCATGATCTCAATCATCGACATCATTGAAAGACCTTTCGATGGATCATAATTTTTCTAATTCATACAATTAGAATGATTGATCATCAAAATCATTCTAATTGCTTCTAAAATCCACCAATGACACCTAGCAATATATGGTGGCAACCCATCAGAACTAAAAGCAAACCTCTCGGTGTAGTTGCCTGTGTGATTGGGTTCTTCTATCTTGAGCCCCGACAGAATTAGGGTTAAGGTGAACTCATCAAACCCAATGTCCGTCACATGAATTAATCATTCAATTCAAGTCCAATGTAAAATCCTAATAAAAACTCATTCTATCATCTTCACTCTGCCATGGCCATGGGCTTAAGGATGAAATTTCATGATTATCATAGAACTACTCCTCATCTACTGAGGTACATAGATCCCCTTATTGGTGTAATCCAATTCCTACAATGAACATGCTATAGCCAACATATACCTCAGTATTTCGAATGGCTAGAAGACCAAGTTATGGTGTAGTCAAACTATAACACCCTCAAGATGAACTATCGATGCACCTCAAGTCAAAGAACCATACACACCATTGTAGCATCAAGTCAATCATCGATGAGAAAGTAAACTTTCTTATGACTACTCGAGGTGGTCATGCTCAGTACCCTCGTTCTCTAACAAGTACCTATACTCTCGCTTTGGTGTCTCCACATCATAGACTCAAGATACATCTATTCTAAGAAAGTGATCATACACCAACCTTTCGGATCGATCACCATCCTCATGATGATCCTACGATCGGGAGCAGTTTATGAGTTAATTATGAAAATTCATGTCTTAAATTTTCAACTCTTGAAAATATGAATTATCATTACCATTAACTCAAAGGATGTATCACAGACACTTTTAAATACACACTATGATAGAAAAATAATCATTTATTAATTTATAGTCAAAATTATAAAATTATCCTTAGAAGTGTATTATAAGTGACAGCCAATCTGGTTTCTAGGGCACACATCTAATAAACTCCCACTTGACCTAAAGCCAATTGGCTACAAATCTAAGTTTCATCTTCTAAAGGTGGGCTTTGATCTTTTGCTGGCTTAATGGATTTATCAGCAGATCAGCCGCATTATCTATAGTGTCGACTCTCTTGACCTCGACGTATCTCTTCTAGAGGTAATCGCGGATGAGGTGGTATCACCGCATGATGGGCTTGGATTTTTGGTGAGACCTCGGCTCCTTAGCTAGGGCTATAGCACCATTATTGTCATAGTATCGAGGAACGATATCTAATGGCATCACTTCAAGCTCTACAGTGAACTTCTTGTACCACAATGCCTTCTTATACCAGAATGCCTTTTTTGCAGCTTTCGATGCAGCGATGTACTCTGCTTCCATGGTGGAATCTACTATCACTGTCTACTTGAAACTTTTCTAACTAACGGCACCATCATTACAAATAAATGAACTTTCATATGTCAATTTTCGATCATCTATATCGGATATAAAATCCGAGTCTGTATACCCTTGCACTTGGAGTATTCCATTATCAAAGACTAGAAATATATCCTTAGTCCTTCTCAAGTACTTAAGGATACATTTCACAGAAGTCCTATGCTCTTTGCCTAGATTCGACTGATACCTGCTCGTGACACTCACAGCATGGGCAATATCAGATCATGTACATAGCATGGCATACATGAGCCTCTCTATTGCTAAAGCATAAGGGATCTTGCTCATGCGTTCAATCTCCTCAGGTGTGTTGGGACACATCTTCTTGGAGAGATGAATGCCATGTCTGAAGGACACCAATCTCCTCTTGGAGTTTTCCATGCTAAACCTCTTTAGCACCTCCTCTATGTACATCTTCTGTGAGAGACCTAGCATCTTATTTGGTCTATCTCTATAGACCTTAATTCCAAGAATAAAGGATGCCTCTCCTAGGTCTTTCATGGAGAATTCTTTAGACAACCACATTTTGACTGTGGTCAACATAAGAATATCATTCCCAATTAGGAGGATGTCATCCACGTACAGTACAAGGAAGACAACAGCACTCCCACTAGTATTTTTGAAAATACAAGGCTCCTCCTCGTTCTTGATGAATCCAAATAATTTGATCACATCATTGAAATGAGCATTCCAGCTCCAAGATGCTTGCTTAAGTCCATGTATGGACCTTTGTAGCTTGCAGACCTTGTGATCGATATCATTGGATGTGAAATCGAGCAGCTATTCCATATAGATATCATCCTCAAGATATCCATTTAAGAATGTTGTTTTTATGTCCATCTACCATATTTCATGATTGAAATAGACTGCAAAAGAAAGTAATGTGCAGATGGATTTGAGCATGCCTACTGACCAAAAAGTATCTTGATAGTCAATGCCTTCGTGCTGACTATACCCTTTCGCTACGAGCCTTACTTTGAATGTCTCTACATTCCCATCGATACCTATCTCTCTCTTGAAGATCTATTTACACCCAATAGGTACTACACCTTCAGGTGGATCTACCAAGGTCCAGACCTGGCTCGAGCGTATTGAGTCAATCTGTAACTACATTACCTCTAACCATTTCTTAGAGTCGATATCTAATATCACCTTATCATAGGTTTTGGGATCTTCATCATGAACTCCTTTTCTTATGAGAAACATTTCCTCTACATCCTATAAAATAGTACCAAGTACCTTTCAGGGGGTTGAAAAATCCTTTTTGATCTACGAGGTGGATAAGGTAGTGATTGGACTAGCTCAATCTGATTGGGTTCCATAGGTTCCTTAGCTCATGGCTCTTGGGAGACTTTCTCTTTGAGCCTAATCTATCTTTCAATGCCACCATCTTGAATAAATTATTTTTCAAGAAAGATAACATGTCAACTCATAATCACGTTGTAATCTTCTGGGAGATAGAAAAAATATTTTAATGACTCTTTAGGATATCTAATAAATCAAGCTCTAAAGGATCTAGACTCTAATTTATCCGCTTATTGTCTCTTGACATGGACCGAACAACTCCAAATTCTGAGACGACTCAGACTTGGTTTCTTATCATGTCATATCTCATATGGTGTGCTAGGAATGGTTTTAGATAGAATTCTATTCAGTAGACATATAGCGGTCAATAGACTGTCCCTAAAGAAACTCAGAAAGATTTGTGAAGCTCATCATGGATCGAACCATATCTAATAGGGTCCAGTTTCTCCATTCTGAAATCATGTTGAGTTGAGGCATTCCAGGTGAAGTCCATTGAGAGACTATGCCAGTATTCTTAAGATAGTCTATGAATTTTTGACTGAGATATTCTCCTCCTCGATCTGATCGAAGAACCTTAATAGATTTTATGTTTGTTTTTCTACTTTGAGTCTGAATTTTTTGAACTTTTTAAAAGCTTCAGACTTGTATCGCATCAAATACACATACCCATACCGACATAAATCATCAATAAAAGTGATGAAGTAGATGTAATTATCCCTAGCTGGCTCCGCATACATCAGTACGTATTAGGGCAAGCAGGTCTGTGACCCTTTCCCCATGTCCCACAAAAGGAAGCTTGGTCATTTTGCCATGAAGGCATGATTCATAATTCAGATATGACTCAAAAGTCAATGGACTCAATAGCCCAAATTTCTTCAATTTGTTAACCTATCTTCAGCTATATGACCTAGCCTAAGATGCCAAAGATACCTATTGTTTAGACTATCCCTAGGTCACTTTGATCCTATGGCATTCACGTTTTGCTCGATATTAAAAACAAAAACATCAATATGTAACTGATAAAGACCATTTATGAGGAAACCACTGGCAATTTTATTTTTTCATAAAGAATATTACAATGGTCCTTAAGAAAACTAATTACATAGCCTTTCTGTGCTAAACATGAAATAGAAATCAAATTTCTGCTTGCTGCAGGCACATAAAAATAGTCCCTAAGTACTAAGTCTAATCCTGATGATAATCGCAGAGGATAGGATCCCATGGCCATAGCTACAACTCTTGCTCTATTCTTGATGCGTAGGATCATCTCACCATCCCTTAGCCTCCTGCTATCCTCAAGACCCTACATAGAAGTGCACAAGTGAGCACTAGAACCAGAGTCAAGCATCCAACTGGATGTAGAAGAAATTGTAAGATTAGATTCTATAACGAGCATACCTCCAGAAGGACCTACCTTCTTCTTATTCTTTAGGCTGGCCAGGTAAAGAGGATAGTTTTGCTTCCAATGGCCATCAGTATTTTCATGAAAATATTTTTCTTTATCAGCGGCCTTCTTCTTCAGCTCTACCTTCTTCTTCTTCCCACCATCCACCTTCTGCTTCTTCATGGACTTTTTCTTCTTCCCAAAAGACTTTTACTTAGAAGAAGTTCGCTTCACAGCAAGTACTGAGCCTTTAAAATCTTTCATAGAAAGCTCAGCAGTAACCAATATATTCATAAGCTCAGCCAAAGTATTCTGAAGTTTATCCTATGGTAGTTCATGATGAACTGCCCATACACATCAATCAAGGACTGTAGAATTATGTTAGTTTGCAAATCCTGATCTAACTTGACACCAAGCTTCTCAAGCTCTTCTAAGTCCATGATCATCATCAGATAATGATCTTGAACTGATTATCCATCATGCATTTAAGCCTTAAATAGTCTTTTAGTGACTTGATATTTGGTTGTGCGACTCTATTCACTAAACAACTCTTGCAGGTGAGTCAATATTTGATGGCTGGTCTTAATATCTTCATGTTGGTACTGAAGCTCATCAGACATCGAGCCTAACATGTAATACCTAACTTTGTTATCATCATCCATCCACTTCTCAAGAGATGCTCTCTGATCAATGAATGGATGGGCTGGTAAGGTGGGAGGATCCTGTTCCAACACATGAGTCAAATTCCCAGAACCTAAAATAATTTTGAAGTTCCAAAGCCAATCCTTATAGTTAGATCCAGTCAGTCTATAGGTGTCCAAGATATAGGCTAGTGGATTGGACGTAGACATTTTATTGTAGAGAGTTAAAGTTTCTAGTTAGATTTTATAATTAGACTTAATCAATTTATTTAAAAATTTTATTTTTAAACAAATTAGGCTCTCATTTTTTACTCGAATCCCTACACTCCCTTGGCAGAGATGCAAAAATCTCCGTAATTATTGATTTTTAGTGGATGGTACGATCCCACGAACTGACTCACCATCTCACCTAACAGTTAATGGCGATGGATCAACCGATGAGTGGACAACTCTCGTCCAATGATTCTCTAATCATGGTGCATTCTAACCGAATCTCTAATTCATGAATCTCACCATATCCGAAATATTGATCCACTCCTTAGTTAAGTTAGACCCACCATTTGTATAGATTGGATTCTTGATTGGGTCCCTCACCATATCCAGAATATTGAGCCCAATCCATCCTCCAACCCATAGCATCCAATGTCTAATAGACATGGTTGCATCTTCTCGGTGCAACTGAACCACTGTATCTAGTCAAAAACAATCAATCCTGGAAAGAGCCCGCACATCTATAATGGAGGAAGATTTTAGACTTAATATTTTCTTAGGAGGATTTATTTTAGGTCTCTTTAAACTTAACTTGACTTAGTCATAACAATTATGACTAACCTAGTGGCATGTGTTGGCTTGATTTATTAGCCATCTTAAATTAGAACTAGGTCGACACAAATGGCTAGGTAAGTGAGATCGGTGGAAGGGATATACCATTAACTCGATAAGAATGCATTTAGATTGAATAGCTCCCAATTAAAAATCAATTGATCGTATCTACCAACTTATCTTAGACACCAAATTATCGAATCAGAATCAATTAGGTTAGCCTACAATTCAAGCTTGAACCATGGAGCCAAATTAGGTCTTGAGTTAATCGGGTCACATCTCAATGTGATTCGATCTTGACCCAGACTTAATCTTATTAGACTGATCAAATCTAAGCTTTCTTTGATCCCACCTAACCAACTCTTGATTCGGTTTGATCAATCGCTAGACCTAATTGAGCTACCCAAGCTTGAATCCAATTTTATGAATATATCTTAGATCTAAAAATTCATAATTTTTAGACCTAATTAATTTTATAATCTTAATTCTTAATTAAGTTTTGGGTTCATGAACAAAATATGTAATAAAAATCCTTGGGTTTCAGGATCTAGGGTTTTACAGAAATATAAGTTTTGATTTCTAATTAAGGATAAATGCACAGCACCCTTATATGCCATAAAAATATCCCATCGAATGAAAGAAGATGGCCTTAAAATCCTACTTTGTTCTTATGATCGGACGGCCATGGAGAACTCCTTAATTAGAAATATAATTTTTTACTATAAAACTAGTTAGATCATATATCACATATAAAAAGATCTAACTAATACATGTCTTGCATACATCTCTTGTATCATCAATATGCATACTTCCAGATTTAAAATATCACATATTAAATCTAAAAAAATAAAATTTTAAATTTGATCATATCAAAAATAAAACTATTCTAAACATCTTATAGAACTATTCTATGACTAGTCTAAGCATGCATCTTTCATATCTCATATGAATAAATCAAAAATTAAAATTTTATTTTTTATTTTTAAATCTAATTATAATAATTATAACATCAAAAAAATAAAAATTAAATAGATCTAAAATTATATTTAATCAAAATAAATACATGATCATACTAGACTACACATAGAACTATTCTATACCTAGTCTAGTCATCATCTCATACATATTAGATCTAAATTATTTAACTTTTAATTTTCTAATTTTAGATCTAATCATATCTGATGTGACATCTAAAATCTTTTATTATCAGATCATAAATAAAAATAAAATTAGATCTAAGGTAGATCTGAAGAACTGTTTACCTGGCTCTGATACTAGTTGAAGGAAAAATCTTATTTTCTACCGTAGGATCATGTAGATTTGATCAGATCTAAGATGGATTTTTTTAAAATAATTTTAAATAATTTTATTAGATATAAGAGTTCTTAGATCTAATCATGATGATCTGATATTAAAAATTAAAATAAAAATTAAATCAGATTTCATTTCATACCTTGTTTGGATAATCTGATTATCCTACGATGATCCTGATGTTTTCTGAGGTTCTAGAAGGAGCCACACACGCACCTAGCCTCTACCAGTATCTACTCAAGAAGGATCTAGATGTCTTCTTCTCATAATTTTTTTTTCTAAAGATTAGATCTGAATCTGATCTGAAAGTTCTTCAAAAGATTTCTAAAGGCAGCATGTCGGTCTCATGAACACCATCGCATAGATGCTAAACTCTTCACAAATTAGATTGGATCTTCTTCTTAGATTTATGCCTAACTTTCTAAACATGTAGAAGAGAGGGAGAGAGAGGATAGAGGGGGCATGGGATATCTGGAATGATAGCCTTTCAGTATGAAAAATATTTCTACATGAAGAGCCTTGGCACAAGGATTCTTATACAAAAGTATAGCGCTAAGTTAGAGTTCCTCTTTGATCAAAATTCTCTTTTCTTCAACCATTGGGACTCCTAAATATGATCTCCACAAAAATCCCCAGATCTCATCTAATTTTGATACCAAAAATCAATCTGAAAGGTGGCAGCATGAGTAGATAAGGAAGAGTCCACTGTGCCTAGGACTCTTCCCTCAAGAGTTTGATCTAAATAAAACTCTATCATAACTCAGCCTAGAGACCTCCAAAAATCATAAAATTTGGTACACAAAATATATAATTCATGCTCTATCATATAACCAAAAATAAAATTAAAATAATTTCTATAGAATTTTCTAAAAGTATTTGATCAGGTGATCCTCAATTCTCTCAAATAGGTCAACTTTTGACCCTAGTCTAATTTGACTATGAATGAATTTAATTTCTACAATTAATCTAACCTAAACTTATTCCAGTTAGATAAAAATAAACTTATTCAAAATATAAGAATAATTCAAATCAAATTTGACTTGATTGCGATGAATCGAAAGATTTCAGAAGGAGAAAGTCAGGCTCAATCGTGTGCTAGTATGATTACCTTGAATCTAATTGGATCTAATCCAAATCAATCGAACTGGGTTAGCTCAATTGATGACATCCAGACCTAAATCCTTATTTGTATGATTTAGTTAGATTTAATTCTATATGATAATGAGATATGTTATGATCTCCATCATCGACATCATCGAAATCTCTTTTGATGGACCGTACCATAACTTTTCTGATTCATACAATTAGAATGATTGAACATCAAAATTATTCTAATTGCTCCCAAAATCTTTTAGTGAAACCTAGCAGTATATGGTGGCAATCCATCAGAACTAAAAGCGAACCTCTCAATATAGTTACCTATGTGATTGGGTTCTTCTATCTTGAGCACCGATAGGATTAGGGTTAAGGTGAACTCGTCAAACCCAATATCCATCATATGAATTAATCATTCAATTCGAGTCCAACGTGAAACCCTAATAGAAACTCTTTGTTTCTATCATCTTCACTCTACCATGGCCATGGGCTTAAGAACTCAATCTCATGATTATCATAGAATTACTCCTCATCTTTGAAGGTAGATAGATCCCTTTATTGGTGCAATCCAATTCCTACAATGAACATGCTATAGCCAACATACACCTCAGGATTCCAAATGGTTAGAAGACTGAGTTATGGTGTTGTCAAACTATAACACCCTCAAGGTGAACTGTTGATGCACCTCAAGTCAAAGAACTATACACACCACTACAGCATCGAGTCAGTCATCGACGAGAAGGTAGACTTTCTTATGACTACTCGAGGTGGTCACGCTCAGTGCCCTCATTCTCTAATAAGTATCTATACTCTCGCTCTGGTGTCTCCATACCATAGACTCAAGATACATCTATCCTATGAAAGTGATCGTTCACCAACCTTCTAGATCGATCACCATCCTTATGATGATCCTACGGTCGGAAGCAGTTTATGAGTTAATTATAAAAATTCATGTCTTAAATTTTTAACTCTTGAAAATATGAATGTCATTACTATTAACTCAAAGGATGTATCACAGATACTTTTAAATACATACTATAATAGAAAAATAATCTATTTATTAATTTATAGTCAAAATTATAAAATTATCCTTAGAAGTGTATTATAAGTGACAGCCAATCTATCTTCTAGGGCACACATCTAACACATTAATCATAAAATATGGGTTATTGGGTTAGATAAATTAGGTCCATTAATTGGATTAAACTTAAGGTTAGTTAAAGAATGGACTAATTTATAGTAATTGATCAAATATATCCAAGTGTTAACTTAGATTAGGTCAAGGACTCTATAGAATCAACTTCAATAGTTGTAGTTGGATGAGTCCATATCTTTAACAAAGACCAAGATGGACTTGATTCATGGCTACGTGGTTGAGCTCATAATTACTGGATCGATCTGATTGAACCTAATTAATCGGTTGGTATCTAAGGTAAGTTTGGTAGTCAAGATCAGTAATTTTTAATTGAGAGCTACTCACACTGATTCGATCTTTCATGAGTTAATGGTATATCCCTTCCACCGATCTCACTTACCTAACCAATATGGTTGATTAGGATTTGATTAGATCATTTAGTGATTCAAGCTGACCCATATCACTAAGAATTAATATGACTAATTTCAATCAGTATGACTGAATTAGGTGCCCACAGACCAAAATTGATCCTAGTCCTAACCAATTGACTTGGTGAAGTTAGTTGAAGGATTAGACTTGGTGAAGTCAGTGGGAGTAATTTGATCCATGTCCTTTCTATCCTTAAATCACAAGTAATCTAAATCTACTAAATTATTAGATAATTAAAATGATTAAGTTATGGGGATAACCGAGTCATAGCAACCCATTAAGATGAATAGTAATGAGTCTAATTTTTTAGGTGGACATTGGATGTGCCTTACACCTAGTGTTCATCTGGATATTGAAATTACTGTCCATCATATGATGATTAGATCACACTCTCTTAATGGTGATCAGGTTGGCCAGAGCTTTTCTCGATCCTAATTATCATTGCTTTGATGCACCAAACTCAATCATGTTAATGGTTGGACCAAACCAGACCTTTTCAGTATTATCATCCACAATGTTCCAAACATCACCTAGCTCTGATACCAAATTGTAGACCTATGATATCACTTGAACGCCAATCATCCTTGACATCACAAGTATCGATATCATGTTGCAAAAGCTTCTGATCCTTAGCACGGATCTAAAGAGATCTATGACATTCTCAATGGATAGCAAACCACCGATCCTCCACCTGGATCTGTGATGGGGCGCCTCCATCCTTGGGCTTGAGAGAGATGCCCCCATCTCTAGGGCTTCTTCAAGAACCCTAGGATGGCAACTTTAGAGAGAAGAGAAGATGAGAGTTGAGGGAGAAAAGATCTGTATTGATTCCAACCTTGGAAACCATAATACAACCTATGTATTTATACATAGCTATTAAACCCGACCAAAAACTCCCCTAGATAACCTAATACATGAAAGCACTCACCGAGCCCAAGTCTCACATGTCTCCCTTGCTCTCATCCTCTGGATCTAGACCCGATCCATACATGAATTAGCCCTCTTAAGACTTCTCAAATCAGGCCTTAAGACCCCTAGGATCAGCCCAAATCCTAGCCCAAAATAAACCCTCGCGTACTCTGCCAGCACACTAAGTCGGCTCAGTCTCAGCACTGACTGAGCCGACTAAGTTCCACTAGGTCGGCTCAGTCCAAAACTAAGTCAGCCTAGTCTTGTGCTGTGCCAATAGTCCCGAACGTAAAGCTCTCTATTTTGTCTGTGCACTGAGACTTAGCCGACCTTGTTTTGGACTGAGCTAGCTAACCTACAAAAAATCTTCTTTCTATAGTCTTGATTCTCCAGCTTTGGTTTCTTACTTTATCTTGGGTCCTAGGTCTCCAAACCATAAATCAAGCCTCTGAAATTCTCGAAGCCAATACCCTGACTCCTTCCGTGGCCTCCCAAAGCTTACGAGCACCATAAATCCTCACAATCTCCACCTTGGTGCCCCAAGCCTTGGCAAATCCCTCGATAATGACCTTCTGCATGATCCAACTGTCCCTGCGTACTCGACAACACCTATGCAAACATTGCCTCTGCCAATCCTCTTCAGCTGTTGTGCACCTTTGAGGCCTTTAGGATGACCGCCTCCACTGTTGAAGACCTTGGCTTGCACCTCTACACAACCCTAGAATTTTAGGATCCCTTCTGTTTAGTAGCTGTATCACTTTCTTTGGACTTTTCTAGATAACCTACAGCATTTCTGCACCAACACATGCTGTACCACCTGACACAATCTCCTTAGAGCTATGCCTGTCTACCTGCACGTGCTGCTCCACTTAGAACTATGCATCAACGATGCTCTGAACTCATGTCAAATTTACTCTCCACTTGTGAAGCTACCACTGTGGAGCTCCACCTATATCCGAAGTCCATCTGATGCCATAGAAGTCAACTCTGTCACTGAGTCCCTCGAGGCCAATAACTCAATGCTGCACCGCTGAGCCTACCGCTGCACCTTGAACACTGTCGCTGCTCCTTCGAACCCTCTACACTCCATGACCCTCTTCGAAGCTATCTCGGATACCTCCATAACCCATCGGCACCTTCGAAACCTAAGAGCTCATCCAACTCTTCTGAAATCAGTGACTAAACCTAGGAAATTTCATCCTAGTCCTTCTCTTCTATCCCTACACCAGCCATCGCTTCAGTTGCACCCGAAGAACCATCCTCCACCTGAACTGCGACTCTTCTTGGTGCTCCTATAGAAAAAATCTGATCCATGATACTTTCGACTGCTAGAGACCTCCTGGTGCTCCCTAGACCCTCTGGCTCTTCCTGAGATCTGCATCCAATCTCCCTGAGATACCACTGACACTCTCTGCTGAGATACACTCCACGACTACTGCACCATTGAGCCTCTCTCAATCTCGTGCCTCCAAGGTAGCACTCCTGCAGCACTCCAACACTCCCTGACTCATCTCTGTGCCACTCAACAGTCATCCAATCCTAGCCTGTTGGACCTCCATGAAGGAAAATCCTAATTTCTCGAGTCAGGTTTGTTCAGATCTAATTGGATCAAGAGGCATATTTCAAAAATCACCTTTTAGATCCTAATCAGATCTGACACCTTTCAGATCTAATTTTATGATCTGATAAATAAAAAAATTAAATTAAATTAATTTTGAATTAATTTTACCTTGATTCTGGGTAATCTGATTACCCATTGATGATCCTGTCGAAGCCCTAAGGTTCTGGATCTAGTCATGCAAGCGCCTAGCCTCTACCGATATCCACTCGGGCTAGATCTGGAGATCTTCTCATTCTCTTTATTTTCTTCAAAAATTTGATCTAGATCTAATTTGGAGGATCTTCAAAATTTCTTCTGAAGATCACCCATTGTTCTGCAGCAATGCTGCCTTCTTCCTTTTTTATCAGCCTTTTCTTATCTGACTCGCACTAATCTGAAGGCCCAACTTCCTTAGGCATGGAGAGGAGAGAGAGGGGTAGCCTTGGGGCATGGCTAAAAGGAGGAGAGCTTAAAAGTGGGTGCAGATAGGGTCTATTTTTAGACTCTGCTGCGCCATGCAGTGCTACATCACCCCGACCAATCACGTTGCTTCATGCAATCAAATCTAAATCTGATTAGTGAGATGACATCACCTGATCCAATTAGATGAGAGACCCATGAATTCATTCTTAGATGGTGCCTAAGACTGATCAAAGTAGATACCCAAGGGCCACCTAAGTAGAAACCAAGAAGCAACCTGGAGTCCCATCCGTATGGGACTCCAGCGTCCCTATCCATTGGGCGCACGCCATCCTAGGCATGCACCCCTTTCCTTTCCAGGTTCTGGCAGAGGGGACAAGCCCCCACCAGCTCTCCAATAGGTGCATGACAAATGGGTCAAAAGTCAAAGGGTCAAAGGTCAACATTTGACCAAGTCAAAGTATAAGAATTAGCAGGTGATGAAAAATGGTAGGTGTTGTCTCAAATTTATCTCATAAATTAAGACAACTCTTTTCTGACTTGGACAAGCTCCAGTCAGACTAAGTAAAGGCCTCTGATTGAGCACAAACTCCTTTGGCTCAGTCAGAGACAACTTATTATGATAGTAAAAGAAGAACGTTAGGTTCAATCGAGTGCTAGCACGATTTCCTTGAACCTAATTGAATCTCATTCAGATCAATTGAACTAGATCAGTTCAATTGATGATCACCAGATTCAAACCCTTGTTTGTGTGACCCAGTTAGGTTCAGTTCTGTATGGTAATGGGATATGTCATGATCTCTATCATCGACATCATCGAAACTCCTTTCGATGGATCAGAACTCTTCTGATTCGAGACAGCTAGAATGATCGATCATCTAAATCATTCTAATTGCTCCCAAAATCCACCAGTGACACCTAGCAGTATATGGTGGCAACCCATCAGAGCTTGAAAATGCGAACCTCTTGGTGCAGCTACCTGTGTGATTAAGTTCTTCTATCTTGAGCCCCGATCAGATTAGGGTTAAGGTGAACTCGTCAAACCCTAGTTTCTGTCATATGATGTAATCATTCGATTCAAGTCCGAATGTGAAAACCTAAATAGAAACTCTTTCTATTATTTCACTCTGCCATGGCCATGGGCTTCTGGACTTGATTCTCATGATCATCATAGGGCTGCTCCTCTACCACCGAGGTAGATAGATTCCATCTTGATGCAATCCAGTTCCTACAATGAACATGCTATAGCCAACATACACCTCAGGGTTCCATATGGCTAGGAGACCGAGTAATGGTGTAGTCAAACTATAACACCCTCAAGGTGAACTGCCGATGCACCTCAGGTCAAAGAACCAGACACACTACTGCAGCATCGAGTCAGTCATTGACGAGAAGGTAGACTTCCTTAATGACTACTCGAGGTGGTCACGCTCAGTGCCCTCGTTCTCTAACGAGTACCTGTACTCTCGCTCCGGTGTCTCCACACCGTAGACTCAAGACTCATCTACTAAAGAGAAGCGATTGTACACCAACCTTTCCGGATCAATCACCATCCTCGTGATGATCCTATGGTCGGGAGCATTTTATGAGTTAATAATGATTATTCATGTCTTAAATTTTCAACTCTTGAAAATATGAATTATCATTACCATTAACTCAAAGGATGTATCACAGACACTAAATACACATATGTGATAGAAAATAACCCATTTTATTGATTTATAGTCAAAATTATAATTTTGCCCCTAGAAGTGTATTACAAGTGTCAGCCAATTCTGGCTTCTAGGGCACATATATCTAACAATCTCCCACTTGTCCTAAAGCCAATTGGCTACAAGTCTAAGTCCCATCTTCTCAAGGTGGGCTTCGATCTTCTGCTTGGCCCAACGGCTTTGTAAGTGGGTCTGCCACATTATCTGCGGAGTTGACTCTCTTGACCTCGACGTAACCCTTCTCGAGGTAATCATGGATGAGGTGGTATCGCCGCTCAATGTGCTTGGATTTTCTGGTGAGACCTCGGCTCCTTAGCAAGGGCTATGGCGCCATTGTTGTCGCAGTATAGAGGAATGGCATCTGATGGCATTACTCCAATTTCTGCAGCAAACTTCTTGTACCAGAATGCTTCCTTTGCAGCCTCTGATGCAGCGATATATTCTGCTTCCATGGTGGAATCTGCTATCATTTTGCTTGGAACTCTTCCAGCTGACAGCTCCACCATTGCACACAAACAGACTCCCAGATGTCGACTTTCGATCATCTATATCGGACATGAAATCCGAGTCTGTGTATCCCTGGACTTGGAGTTCTCCATTACCAAAGACCAACATCATATCCTTAGTTCTTCTCAAGTACTTAAGGATACATTTCACAGAAGTCCAGTGTTCTTCACCTGGATTTGACTGATATCTGCTTGTGACACTCACAGCATGGGCTATATCAGGTCGTGTACATAGCATGGCATACATGAGGCTCCCTATTGCAGAAGCATAAGGGATCTTGCTCATGCGTTCTATTTCCTCAGGTGTGCTAGGGCACATCTTCTTGGAAAGATGAATACCATGTCTGAAGGGTATTAATCCCCTCTTAGAGTTTTCCATACTAAACCTCTTTAGTACTTTCCTCTATGTACATCTTCTGTGAAAGTCCTAGCATCCTATTCGGTCTATCCCTATAGACCTTAATTCCTAGAATAAAGGATGCTTCACCTAGGTCTTTCATGGAGAATTCCTTGGACAAACCATATTTTGACTATTGTCAACATGGGAATATCATTCCCAATAAGGAGGATGTCATCCACGTACAATACGAGGAAGACAACAGCGCTCCCACTGATCTTTTTGAAAACACATGGTTCCTCTTCATTTTTGATGAAACCAAACTTTTTGATCACATCATTGAAATGAGTGTTCCAGCTCCGAGATGCTTGCTTAAGTCCATATATGGACCTTTGCAGCTTGCAAACCTTGTGATCAGTATCACACTGGATGTGAAACCTAGCGGCTGTTCCATATAGATATCTTCCTCAAGATATCCATTTAAGAATGCCATTTTCACGTCCATTTGCCATATTTCATAATCGAAATAGGCTGCAACAGCAAGCAATGTGCGGATGGATTTTAGCATAGCTACTGGGAAAAGGTATCCTGATAGTCAATGCCTTCGCGTTGACTATAACCTTTTTGCCACTAGTCTAGCCTTGAATGTCTCCACATTCCCATCTGCACCAATCTTTCTCTTGAAGATCCATTTACACCCAATAGGTACTATACCTTCTGGTGGATCTACCAAGGTCCAGACTTGGTTTGAGTGCATCGAGTCAATTTCTGACTGCATTGCCTCTAAGCCATTTCTCGGAGTCGATATCTGATATCGCCTCGTTGTAGGTTTTGGGATCATCACCATGAGCACCATTACCTATGAGGAACATTTTCTCTACTTCCTCTGAAATAATACCTAAGTATCTTTCAGGGGGACGGAAAAACTCTTTTCCGATCTACGAGGTGGAGGAGGTAGTGTTCTTATTGGCTCAACCTGATTTGGTTCCAATTGGTCCTTAGCTCGTTGCTACTTGTGAGACTTTCTCATCAAGCTTGAATCTGCTTTCCAATGCCGCTATCTTGAATAAACTATTTTTCAAGAAAGATGGCATGTCGACTCACAATCACATTGTGGTCTTCTGGAATGTAGAAATAGTATCCTAATGACTCTTTAGGATATCCTATGAATCGAGCTCTAAAGGACCTAAACTCTAACTTGTCCGCTTGTTGTCTTTTGACATGAGCCGGACAACCCCAAATTCTGAGATGACTCAGACTTGGTTTCTTACCATGCCATATCTCATACGGTGTGGTAGGAACGGTTTTAGAGGAACCCTATTCAGTAATATAATTGAAGTTAACAAATGAGTGTCCCCAAAGAAAATCAGGGAAGGTCTGTGAAGCTCATCATGGATCGAACCATATCCAATAGAGTCCGATTTCTCCATTCTGAAAATTCCCATTGAGTTGAGGTGTTCCTGGTGGAGTCCATTGAGAGACTATGCCATTTTTTTTAAGATAGTCTAGGAATTTCTCGGCTAAGGTATTCACCTCCTCGATCTGATCGAAGAACCTTAATGGGTTTTCCAGTTTGTTTTTCTACTTCATGTCTGAATTCTTTGAACTTTTCAAAAGCTTCAGACTTGTGTCTCATAAGATACACATACCCATACCTAGACAGATCATCGGTAAAGGTAATGAAGTAGACAAAATTGCCTCTAGCCGGCACATCAAATGGGCCGCACACATCAGTATGTACTAGGGCAAGGAGATCTGTGGCCCTTTCCCCATGTCCTAACAAAAGGGAGTTTAGTCATTTTGCCTTGAAGACAAGGATTCACAAGTTGGATATGACTCAAAGTCAATGGACTCAATAGCCCATTTTTCTCTCAATTTGTTAATCCTATCTTCTGCTATATGACCTAATCTCAGGTGCCATAGATATCTATCATTTGGACTATCCCTAGGTCGTTTTGATTTTATGGCATTCACGTTTTTGCTCGATAGTTAAAAATAGGTACATCAATATGTAACTGATAAAGACCATTAATAAGAAAACCATTTGCAATTTTATTTCTTTCATAAAGAATGTTACAATGGTCCTTAAGAAAAGGTAATCACATAGCCTTCTAATGCTAAGCATGAAACAGAAATCAAATTTCCTGCTAGCTGCAGGCACATAATAACAGTCTTTTAAAACTAAGTCTAAACCAGATGGTAATCGAAGAGGGTATGTTTCCACGGCTACTGCAGCAACTCTTGCTCCATTTTCCGAATGCGTAGGATCATGTCTCCATCCCTCAGCCTCCTGCTATCCTCAAGACCCTGCATAGAAGTGCACAAGTGAGCACTAGAACCAGAGTCAAGCACCCAAACTGGATGCAGAAGAAATCCGTAAGGTTAGACTCAATAACGAGCATACCTCCAGAAGGACCTTCCTTCTTGTTCTTCAGGGTGGCCAGGTAAGTAGGGCAGTTTCCGCTTCCAATGGCCATCGCTGTTGCAATGGAAACACTTTCCTTTGATCAGCGGCCTTCTTCTTCGCTCTGCCTTTTTCTTCTTTCCTTCCTTCCACCTTCTGCTTTTTTGCACAGACTTCTTTTCTTTTTCAAAAGACTTTCTCTTTGGAAGAAGTCCGTTCCATAGCAAGAACTGAGCCTTTAGAACCTTTCATAGAAAGCTCAGCGGTAACCAGCATATTCATTAAGTTCGGCCAAGGAATTTTGAAGTTTATGCATGTGGTAATTCATGATGAATTGCCCATATGCATCAGTCAAGGATTGCAGAATTAATATCATTCTGCAGATCCAAGTCCAACTTCACACCGAGCTTCTCAAGCTCTTCCATGTCCTTGATCATCATCAGACAGTGATCTTGGACTGACTGCCCATCATGCATCTTAGCCTTAAAAAGTCATTTAGTGACTTGATACTTGGCTGCGCGACTCTGTTCACCAAACATCTCCTGTAGGTGAGCCAACATTTGGCGAGCAGTCCTGATATCTTCATGTTGGCACTGAAGCTCATCAGACATCGAGCCCAACATGTAGTATCTGGCCTTATTATCTTCGTCAGTCCACTTTTTCCAGAGACGCTCTCTGTTCAATGGATGGACGAGCTGGTAAGGTGGGAGGGTCCTGGTCCAATACATGAGTTAACTTCTCTGGAACCCAAAATAATTTTGAAGTTCCTGAGCCAATCTTTATAATTTGGGTTCGGTCAGTCTATGTGTGTCCAGGATACGTGCTAGTGGGTTGGACGCAGACATTTTTCTGTAGAGAGTCAAAGTTTCTAGTTAGATATTATAATTAAGACTTAACCAATTTATTTAGAGATTTTATTTTAAAATAAATTAGCTCCCACTATTTTCTCGGATCTCTACACTCCCTCTGTAGAGATGCAAAAAATCTCCACGATTATGATTTCTAATGGGTGGTGCAGTCCCACCAACTGACTCATCACCTCACCTAACAGATATTGGTGATGGGTTAGCCAATGAGTGAACAACTCTTGTTCAATGATTCTCTAATCATGGTGCATCCCAAACTTGGTCTCTAATTCATGAATCTCACCGTGTTCGAAATATTGATCCACTCCTTAGTTAAATCAGACCCACCATTTGCACAGACTGGATTCCTAATTGAGTCTCTCACCGTATCCTGAATATTGAGCCCAATTCATCCTCTAGCCTGTAGCATCCAATGCCTAATAGACATGGTTGTGTCTTTCTGGTGCAACTAAACCACTGTAACCAGTCGAGAACAATCAACCCTGGGAAGGGCCCGCACATCTACAATGGTGGAAGACCTTAGACTTAATCTTTTCTTAGGGATTTTTGATTTAGGTCTCATTAAACTAGACTTGACATAGTCATAACTATTATGACTAACCTAGTGGCATGGGTTAGCTCGGATTATTGACCACCTCAGATCAGAACTGAGTCAACAAATATGGCCAGGTAAGTGAGATCGGTGGAAGGGATATGCCATTAACTCGACAAGAATGCATTCGAGTCGAGTAGCTTCCAATTAAAAACCAGTCGATCGTATCTGCCAAACTTACCTTAGACACCAAATTATTGAGATAGAACCAATTGGGTTAGCCTACAATCCAGACTCTAACCACTGAGCCTAATTAGGTCTTAGCTTGATCGATCACTTACGTGACTCGATCTTGACCCAGACTTAATCCTATTAGGCTGGTCAATTTAAGCATTGTTGATCCCATCTAACCAACTCTTGATTCGGTTTGATCAACCGCTTAGACCTAATTGAGCTACCCAAGCCCGAACCCAGTATTTATGAATATGTCTTAGATCTAAAATTCTTAATTTTAGACCTAATTGATATTTCATAATCTTAATTCTTAATTAAGTTTAGGATTTCATAAACAAAACATATAAATAAGATCCTAGGGTTTCAGGATCTAGGGTTTTGCAGAAAGTAAGTTTTCAATTTCTGATTAAGGACGAACGCGCAGCACCCCTACACATCATAAGAACATCCCATCGAATAGGAGGAGAGGGTCTTTAAGCCCTACTTTATTCTTATGATCGGACGGCCAAGAGGAACGCCTTAATCAGGAAAATATAATTAATCTATAAAAACTAATTAGATCTAAGCATATATCTCAAATAAAAAATAGATCTAATTAAAATATATTTTGTATATATCATATATATCATGCATGCATATTTTTTAGATCTAAATTATCTCATAATCATCTAAAAAATTAAATTTAAATTTGATCTTATCAAATAAAATTTAATCTAGACCAATTTGCAGAACTATTCTACAACTTGTCTAAACATGCAACTATCATATCTCATATGAACAAATTAAATTTAATTTATTTTTTATTTTTAGATTTGATTGTAATATTTATAATATAAAAAAATAATAAATAAATAGATCTAAAAATTATATTTAATCAAATAAAAAATATAATTATACTAGACTACATATAGAATAATTCTATTCCTAGTCTAGTTATGTATCTCATACATATTAGATCTAGATTAATTAATTTTAATTTTTTATTTTTTTAATTTTAGATCTAATCATATCTCATGTGATATCTAAAATTACTAATTAATTAGATTAAATCAAATCTAAATAAATTTTATAAGAACCTGGCTTTGATACCAGTTGAAGGAAAATCCTGATTTCTCGGGTCAGGTTCATTCAAATCTGATTGGATCAAGAGGCATATTTTAAAAATATCCTCTTAGATACTAATCAGATCTAATACTTTTCAAATCTGATTTTATGACCTGATAAATAAGAAAATAAAATTAAATTAATTTTGAATTAATTTTACCTTGATTCTGGGTAATCTGATTACCTGTTGATGATCCTGTCGAAGCCCTGAGGTTCTGGATCTAGCTTTGCAAGCGCCTGGCCTCTATCGGTATCCACTCGGGCTGGATCTAGAGATCTTCTCCTTCTCTTTCCTTTCTCCAAAAATTAGATCTAGATCTGATTTGGAGAATCTTCAAAAGTTCTTCTGATGATCACCCATCGTCTCTACAGCAGTGCTGCCTTCTTCCTTTTTCGTCAGCCTTTTCTTGCCTGACTTGCACTAATATGAAGCCCCAACTTTCTTGGGTGTGGAGAGGAGAGAGAGGACTAGAGGGAGAAGGGAGAGGGGCAGCCTTGGGGTGTGGCTAAGAGGAGGAGAGCTTAAAAGTGGGCGTAAATAGGGTCTATTTATAGACTCTGCTGCGCCATGCAGTGCTACATCATCCTGGCCAATCATGTTGCTTCGTACAATCAGATCTAAATCTGATTGGTGGGATGACATCACCTGATTCAATCAGATGAGAGACCCACAGGTTCATTCTTAGATGGTGCCTAAGACTAGTCAAAGTAGATACCCAAGGGCTACCTAAGTAGAAACAAAGAAGCAACCTGGAGTCCTATCCGTATGGGACTCCAGCGTCCCTATCCATGGGCGCACGCCATCCTAGGTGTGCACCCCCTTCTTTCTAATTTCTAGAGAGGGGACAAGCCCCTATCTGCTCTCCAATAAGTGCATGACATATGGGCAGATGTCCAAGGGTCAAAGGTCAACGTTTGACCAAGTCAAAGTACAAGAATTAGCAGGTGACGAAAAATGGCAGGTGTTGTCTCAAATTTATCTCATAAATTAAGACAACCTTTTCTAACTTGGACAAGCTCCAGTCAGATTAGGTAAAGGTACTTGAGTGAGCACAAACTCATTTGGCTCAGTCGAGATAACTTTTATGATAGAAAAGGAAGAACGTTAGGCTCAATCGTGTGCTAGCATGATTTCCTTGAACCTAATTGAATCTTATTCAAATCAATTGAACTAGGTTAGTCCAATTGATGATATCCAGATCCAAACCCTTGTTTGTGTGATCCAGTTAGGTTCAGTTCTATATGGTAATGGGATATGTCATGATCTCCATCATCGACATCATCGAAACTCCTTTCGATGGATCAGAACTCTTCTGATTCAGACAACTTAGAATGATCGATCATCTAAATCATTCTAATTGCTCCCAAAATCCACCAGTGACACCTAGCAGCATATGGTGGCAACCCATCAAAATTGAAAATGAACCTCTTGGTGTAGCTACTTGTGTGATTAAGTTCTTCTATCTTGAGCCCCGATCAGATTAGGGTTAAGGTGAACTCGTCAAACCCTAATTTCTATCATATGATTTAATCATTCGATTCAAGTCCGATGTGAAAACCTTAATAGAAACTCTTTCTATTATTTCACACTCTGCCATGGCCATGGGCTTATGGACTTGATTCTCATGATCATCATAGGGCTGCTCCTCTTCCACCGAGGTAGATAGATTCCATCTTGGTGCAATCCAATTCCTACAATGAACATGCTATAGCCAACATACACCTCAGGGTTCCGAATGGCTAGGAGATCGAGTCATGGTGTAGTCAAACTATAACACCCTCAAGGTGAACTGCCGATGCACCTCAGGTCAAAGAACCAGACACACCACTGCAGCATCGAGTCAGTCATCGACGAGAAGGTAGACTTTCTTATGACTACTCGAGGTGGTCATGCTCAGTGCTCCTCATTTTCTAACGAGTATCTGTACTCTCACTTTGGTGTCTCTACACCATAGACTTAAGACTCATCTACTTCAAAGAAGCGATTGTACACTAATATTTCGGATCAATCATCCATTCCTCATGATGATCCTATGGTTAGGAGCATTTTATGAGTTAATAAATGAAAATTCATGTCTTAAATTTTCAACTCTTGAAAATATGAATTATCATTACCATTAACTCAAGGGATGTATCATCAGACACTAAATACACTTATGTGATAGAAAATAATCCATTTTATTATTTATAGTCAAAATTATAATTTTGCCCTTAGAAGTGTATTACAGATGTCAGCTAATTCTGGCTTCTAGGGCACACATATCTAACACTCCATGGATCATCCATCTCCATCACTCCCAAGGCTTCGAAATCCATACTCTGATCGAACCACTAAATACATCTCCGACTATTTTCCCACCTTTCAGATACCTAAGGATGTATAGTCGCTTCTTCAGCCTTCCTTCGATCATTATTCTTTGGAAAATCTCTCTTCAATAATCCTGCACTGTCCATCTTTTTAGAGAATTTTGATGCTCTCTATTGAGATACCTCCCTTGACTGTTACATCACGGAGCCTCTCTCAGCCCTGCATCTCTAGGAAAGTACTACTATAGCACTCCAGTGCTCCCTTCCTATCATATAATTGTCATACACCCCAGCCATTCCACCAAAATCGATCAATAAATCATGCACCGAATCCTTCCACCCTAGGAAAATCCCTTTTCGTTAATTCTCTCAACCTCTACCTTCAACTCGCTACTCCCGGTTGGCCAAACCACAGCAACAGTAAAATAGATTTGAGACATACCATGAAATCCTTATGCAGATTTCTGATTTCACCTTGTACAACTTCTTCTTCGCTTCTATGCACCATCAGGCTCTGAAACCTATCTCCTTCCATGCACCATCAGGCTCTGAAACCTAGCTCTGATATGATATTATCGTCCATAATATTTCAAGCATTATCTAGCTCTGATACCAAATTATAGACCCATGATATCGCTCAAACGCCAATCATCCTTGACATTACAAGCACCGATATCATGTTGCGAAAGCTCCTGATCTTTAGCATGGACCTAAAGGAATCTATGACGTTCTCTATGGACATCAAATCACCAATCCTCCACCTGGATCTGTGATGAGGCGCCTCCCTCCTTGGGCTTGAGGGAGACGCCCCCTTCTTTAGGGCTTCTTCAGAAACCCTAGGGCAGCAACTCTAGAGAGAAGAGAAAATGAGAGTTGAGGAAGAAAAGGTCTGTATTGATTCCAACCTTGAAAACCCCAATACAATCTATGTATTTATACATAGCCATTAGGTCTGACCAAAAACTCCCCTAGCTAACCCAATACATGAAAGCACTCACCGAGTTCAAGTCTCACATGTCTTCCTTACTCTCATCCTCTGGATCTAGACCCGATCCATACATAAATTAGCCCTCTTAAGACCTCTTAATTTAGGCCTTAAGACCCATACGATCAATCCAAACCCTAACCCAAAATAGACCCTCGCATACTCTGCCAGCACACTGAGCCAGCTCCGTCTCAGCACTGAGTCGGCTAAGTTTTACTAGGTCGGCTCAATCCAAAACTGAGTCAGCCCAATCTTGTGCCATGTCAGCAGTTCTGAATGTACAACTCTCTATTTTGCCTGTGCATTGAGACTTAGCCAATCTAGTTTTGGACTGAGCTGGCTAACCTATAGAAAATCTTCTCTCTGCAGTCTTGATTTTTCAACTTTGGTTTCTTACATCACCTTGTATCCCAGGTCTCCAAAGCACTAACCAAGCCCATAAAATCCTTGGAGCCAACATCCTGACTCCTTCGATGGCCTCCCAAGGCTTGGAAGCACCATAAATCCTCACATTTAGTGGAGGCCATAGCCTACTGAATTGGTTTTTAGAATAAAATCAAAATACTGTGCTAGGATTTATAGTGCTCCCAAGCCTTGGAAGGCCAAAGGAAGAGCTAGGGAGTTGGCTCCAAGAGTGTAGAATGGGTGTGAATCTTAGGGCAAGGACAGGAGTTGTCCTAGGTGAAGACGGCATGTAGCCCTACACGAGCTCGAGGTTTAGGTGTGAGGACTTTAAGGGGCTTAGTAGGTGCTCTAAAGATCTAAGATACAAGGTGGAGCAAAGGACCAAAGTCAGGAGAAGAATCAGCCAAGATAAGGGGCTGACACACAGGCGGGCTAGCTCAGATACGCAGTCGAGCTGGCTCAAGCTGAGATTGAGCCGACTTGGGGTACAGTTAAGCCGACTATCTCAAGCAGATAGAAGATAGGATTCAGACAAGATGCAGTCGAGCCAGCTTGGCTCCTAATAGAGCCGGCTCAATGATGGCGAACAGAACTGGATAGGATTTTCTATTTAGGGTCTTAAGGCTTGGTCCTATAAGGTCTTAAGATGGCTAACACATGTATGAGTCGCATTTAGATCATGGGATGAGAGCATGGGAGACATGGGTGTACATAGGCTCGATGAGTGCTTTCATGTATTGAGTTAGCCAGGGGAGTTTTTGATTGAATCTAATATCTATGTATAAATACATAGGATGTATTGGAATTTTATAACGTGGATTGAATATAGATCTTTTCTTTCTCAATCTCTCTTCTCTCTTCTCTTTAAAGTTGCTGCCCCAAGGGGATGCCTCCCTTAGGCCCATGGAGGGAGGCACCCTATCACAGATCTAGATTGGTGGATCGATGATTTGCTGCTCTTAGAGAATGTCAAAGATCTTCTCAGATCCATGCTAAAGATCAGGGGCTTCCATGACATGGTATCAGGGCTAGGTGTTGCCATGGTGATGTGGCACCAGTTTGGTATCAAAGCCTGATAGTGCGTAGAAGTAAAAGAGAAGTCATACAAGATAAAATCAGAAATCTGCATAAGTATTCTATGATATATCTCATATCTACCTTTGTTATTGCTATGGTTTAGCCAATCGGGAGTAGCGGATTGAAGGTAGAGGTTGAGAGGATTAACAGGAAGGATTTTTCTTAAGGTGAAAGGTTTGCGTGCATGCTTTTCTAATCAGTCTTGGTTGGAGAGACCGGGGTGTATAATGGGTGACAGGATTCTTTAAGAAGATGGATAGTGTGGGGCTATTTAGAGGATGAAGAGAGATATTTTAAGAGGTAATGATTGAAGGAAAGCTAAAGAAGTGACTATACGTTCTTCGATTGCAGAAAGGTTGGAGAAGTAGTCAGGGATACATTCAACGGTTCGACTAAAGCATGGATTTATGAAGCCTTGGAGGTGATGGAGATGGATGATCCATGGAGGTCTAGCGGATCAAGGCTAGATGGTTGATCTTGCATCAGGTTTCTTCTAGAGGAGCACTAGGGAGAGTCACGATTTAGGTGAAGGATGGTTTGTGTATAGCAAGAGAGGATCCAGATACCTATGAGGAGGTGGTGTTGAGATGAGTTAGGGAGTGCTGGAGTATTGTAGTAGTGCTTTTCTAGAGGCACAAGACTAAGGGAGGTTTGGCGGTGCAGCAATCGAGGGAGGTATCTCAGCGCAGAGTGACAGGAGGCATCTCAGAAAAATTAAGAGCAGGTCTCAAGGAGAGCCAGGGAGTCCCAGGAGCCTTAGGATGAGATAGATGGGTCTGAGCCCAGGATGGAATTTGAGCTGTAGTTCCTTCAGGCGCAATTGAAGCAATGGTTGGTGCAGGAGTAGAAGAGGAGAAGGCTAGGATGGAATTTTCTAAGGTTCAATCATTGAAAGTGAAGAGTCAGATGAGCTCTTGATGGTTTCGAAGGAGCCTATAGGGTGTACTATATCCGAGATGGTTTTGGAGAGGTCCACGGAGTGCGAAGAGTCCGAAGGAGTAGTGACTATGTTTGAGGTGCAGCGGTAGGCCCAGGAGTGCAGCATTGGATGGTTGGCCTTAAGAAACTCGGGTACCAAGTCGGCTTCTGCGGCATCAAGTGAGCTTCAATTTTAGGTGGAGCACTAGGCAAAGATGGCTTCACCAATGGAGATGTGACATGAGTTTGGAGCGAAGGAGTACAAGAGGACCAATATCCTAGCACCAACATCGGAGATGCATAGTTCCAAGTGGAGCAGCACATGCGGGTGAACAGGCAAAGTTCTGTGAAGATCGTGTCAGGGTATGCAGTGAGTGCCAATATAGGAATGCTGTGGGATCTCAAGAAAAGTCCAGGATAATTGATGCAGCTGCCAAGTAGAAGGATTTCTATAATTTTTAGGATGGTGCATAGGTACAAGCCAAGATCTTTAGCAGTGGAGGCGGTCATCTCAAAGGTCTCCAAGGGTGCACTACAGCTAAAGTGGATTGACTGAGATGATGTTTGCACAAGAGGCTGTCAGGGTGTGCAATGACAGCGAGATCATGTAGGAGAGCATTGCCAAAGGTTTGCCAAGGCTTGGAGCACCAAGGTGGAAATTGTTAGAATTTGTGGTGCTCCCAAGCCTTGGGAGCCCACAGGAAGAGCCAAGGTGTTGGATTCGAAAGTCTAGGATGAGTGTGAGTCTTAGGGCTAGGACAAGAGTTATCCTACGTGAAGGCAGCGTGTAGCCCTGCACGGGCTTGATGTTTAGGTGTGAGGACCTTGAAGGGCTTGGTAGGTACTTCGAAGACTTGAATACAAGGTAGAGCAAAGGACCAAAGCTAGGAGAAGAATAAGCCAAGATAAGGAGCTGACACACAAGCAGACTAGCTCGGATACACAGCCAAGCCAGCTCAGACTGAGATCGAGCCAACTCAGGATATAGTTTAGCTGGCTGTCTCAAGCAGATAGAAGATAGGGTTTAAGAAAGATGCAGTCGAGCCAGCTCGACTCCTGATAGAGTCGGCTCGATGGTGGCGAATAGAACTAGATGGGATTTTTTATTTGGGATCTTAAGGCCTGGTCCAATAAGATCTTAAGGTGGCTAACACATGTATGAGTCAGGTTTAGATCTAGGGATGAGAGCATGGGAGACATGGGTGTACATGGACTCAATAAATGCTTTCTGTGAGCTCAGAAGTGGCACTCTCAAGTCTTGGAAACATGAGAAGACAGGTCATGGGAAGACAGGAGCGAGCCGAAAGAAGAATCAGTATTAATAGTAAAGTTCAGAAACTAGATCGACTCACTCTGAGACTGAGTCGGCTCAGTTGGAAACTAGGTTGGCTCAGTCCAGGACTGGGTTGGCTAGGTCTCAAAAATAAATCCAGATAGAAAGTAGCATTTTCAAGCTATTAGCATGGTACACAATTGAGTCGACTCAGTCTGACTCAACTGGGTCAGCTCAGTCTAAGAATCAGTATTAATGTAAAGTTCAGAAACTAGACCGACTCACTCTGAGACTGAGTCGGCTTAGTTGGGAACTGGGTTGGCTCAGTCCAGGACTGGGTTGGCTAGGTCTTAAAGGTAAATCCAAATAGAAAGCAGCATTTTCGAGCTATTAGCATGGTACACAACTAAGTCAGCTCAGTCTGACTCAACTGGGTCAGCTCAGTCCCAGACTGAGCTGACCCAATCGTAGGTTAGTCGACTCAGTCTAAAACTAGGCCAGCTCAGTTTTCATGAGTTATTATTTTGTGTACATGGGTTGTTTGGGTTTGGAAAGTTTTTCTATGAGCTTAGGCTTGAACCTTTGTAAAGTATATATACTGAAAATATGTCAAGGTTGAAAAGTGTGTTGAAATATACTGAATAAAAGCTCTTTTCTCTCAAAAATCTCTTCTTCTATTCTTTTCTATTTCTTGATTTATTTGATCATGCTTCCACAGAGATCTCTAAGAAGTACTTTCTTATTGCTTGGCTAATCACCGACGGCTACACTGATTTGTGTGGGAAAAGCGCATATTTCCAACATTTGGTATTAGAGCGGTGTTGCATGGAAGAAGGAAGACACCTAGGATTTACTACATCTAGGATCTATTGCACCAGGTTTTATCCTAAAACTTCTAGTTTGCTTCGTGGTTGTCTCTACATTGAGGTGGATATTGTTTACATGAAGGAACGGTGATATAGAAATTTGGAAAGAGGATCTAGGACTAGTTAGATCTTCTGTGAAGGGTAGTTTTACTAGTGTGATCATGAAGGATGTTAGGGATCTATTCTTGACTTGTTTGAAGTCATGGGATCAAGTGAATTCAAGGTGGATTTTGAGAAGTTTGACGATAAGTAAAATTTTACCCTATGAAAACAAAGATTAAAGGACTTGTTGGTTCAGCAGAGGATCTATAAGATCTTGACAAAAGAAAGGCTAAAAAAGATCAGTGTTGAGGATTGGGAAGAGTTAAAGAAAATTACTTTCAGCACAATCTGGATGTGCTTGGTCGATTAGATTTTTCTCGAGGTTCGCACAGAGACTATGGCAAAGGGGCTCTAGGAGAGACTGGAGAACACATACATGGGAAAGAACATGACGAGCAAGCTGTAGTTAAAGAAATAGCTGTATAGTCTAAGGATGCCCAAAGGCAGAGATCTTGTTGCACATATCCAAAGCTTCAATCAAGTGTGTTCTGAGGTGATGAGTTTGGATGTGAAGATCAACAAGGAGGATCGGATATTGCTGCTATTATGTTCTCTCCCAGGTTCGTATGATGGTCTCATAACAACTTTAGTTTATGAGAAGAAGATCCTAAACTATGAAGAGGTTGTTGGTGTGCTCAGATCAAATGAGCAAAGAAAGAAGATCTGCAAGGGAGATCCTAAGTCTGAGATCTTGGCTGTGAATGAAAAATAAGAAAGATCAAAGGAGAAGACAAGAGCGAAATCCAAGGGTAGGTCAAAGTCTCATGATCAGAGGAAGATGACATTGAAATGTCATAAATGTCATCAGCCTGAACACCCGAGGAGAGATTATCCTCTAAATCAGAAAAAGGAAAGGCCAGCAAAGGAGATGATACTGAAGGGAAATCCTGATTTCCCGATCCAGGTTCGTCCAGATCTGATTAGATCAAGAGATATATTTCAAAAATTTTCTCTTGATCTCAATCAGATCTTGATATGTTTCAGATCTGATTCTTATTATTTTAATAAATAAAATAAAATAAGATAAATTAAATCAAATTTAATTTACCTGATTTGGGTAATCCTATTACCCTGTAGATGATCCTGATTGCAGCGGAAGGTTCTGGATCTTAGCCACGCAAGCGCCTGGCCTCTACCGGTATCCACTCGGGTTGGATCTGGAGATCCTCTTCTTCTCTATCACACCTCCAAAAATCAGATCTGGATCTGATCTGGAGGATCTTCAAAACTCTTTTGAAGATCAGCAGTCGTCCTTTGCAGCAGCGCAGCCTTCTTGCTTTTGATCGCCTTTCTTTGATCTGAATCGCACCAACCAAGTCCAAAACTCCTTTTGGACGTGGAGAGCAAGGGGAGAAGAGACTATGGCATGGAGAAGGAGGGGAGAGGCAGCCTTGGGGCGTGGGATTTTCATTCACTTAAATTGAGTTGGGCGCAGGGTCTTATTTATAGACTAAGCTGTGATCCAACTCCTCTTCTTCCCAACCAATCACAACCCTTTGTGAAATCAGATCTAAATCTGATTGGTGGGAATAGAGTCCCCTGGATTCCTCCTTAGAGGGTGCCTAAGACAGTCAAAGTTGGTTCTTAGGAGAACTCTAATTGGAATCCAAAAAGGAGATGGAGTCCTTGTCCAACAAGGACTCCTAGGCGCCTCCAACTTGGGCACACGCCAAGGGTGGCGTGCGCCCTTCTCCTTGCCAGGTTCTGGCAGGGGGACAGGCCCCCACCAGCTCTCCAATAGGTGCATGACATGTGGTCAAAAGTCAAAGTGTCAATGGTCAACATTTGACCAGTCAAAGGTAGACTTTTGACCAAAGTCAAAGAACAAGAAATGGCAGGTGACCAAAAATGGCAGGTAATGTCTTACAAAATAAGACAACCTTTTCTGACTTGGACAACCTCCAGTCAGACCATATGAAGGCCTCTGATTGAGCACAAACTCCTTTGGCTCAGTCAGGACAACTTATTTATGATAGTAAAAGAAGAACGTTAGGTTCAATCGAGTGCTAGCACGATTTTCCTTGAACCTAATTGAATCTCATTCAGATCAATTGAACTAGATCAGTTCAATTGATGATCACCAGATTCAAACCCTTGTTTGTGTGACCCAGTTAGGTTCAGTTCTGTATGGTAATGGGATATGTCATGATCTCTATCATCGACATCATCGAAACTCCTTTCGATGGATCAGAACTCTTCTGATTCGAACAGCTAGAATGATCGATCATCTAAATCATTCTAATTGCTCCCAAAATCCACCAGTGACACCTAGCAGTATATGGTGGCAACCCATCAGAGCTGAATGCGAACCTCTTGGTGCAGCTACCTGTGTGATTAAGTTCTTCTATCTTGAGCCCCGATCAGATTAGGGTTAAGGTGAACTCGTCAAACCCTAGTCTCTGTCATATGATGTAATCATTCGATTCGAAGTCCAATGTGAAAATCTAAATAGAAACTCTTTCTATTATTTCACTCTGCCATGGCCATGGATTTCTGGACTTGATTCTCATGATCATCATAGGGCTGCTCCTCTACCACCGAGGTAGATAGATTCCATCTTGATGCAATCCAGTTCCTACAATGAACATGCTATAGCCAACATACACCTCAGGGTTCCATATGGCTAGGAGACCGAGTAATGGTGTAGTCAAACTATAACACCCTCAAGGTGAACTGCCGATGCATCCTCAGGTCAAAGAACCAGACACACTACTGCAGCATCGAGTCAGTCATTGACGAGAAGGTAGACTTCCCTAATGACTACTCGAGGTGGTCACGCTCAGTGCCCTCGTTCTCTAACGAGTACCTGTACTCTCGCTCCGGTGTCTCCACACCGTAGACTCAAGACTCATCTACTAAAGAGAAGCGATTGTACACCAACCTTCCGGATCAATCACCATCCTCGTGATGATCCTATGGTCGGGAGCATTTTATGAGTTAATAATGATTATTCATGTCTTAAATTTTCAACTCTTGAAAATATGAATTATCATTACCATTAACTCAAAGGATGTATCACAGACACTAAATACACATATGTGATAGAAAATAACCCATTTTATTGATTATAGTCAAAATTATAATTTTGCCCCTAGAAGTGTATTACAAGTGTCAGCCAATTCTGGCTTCTAGGGCACATATATCTAACAATCTCCCACTTGTCCTAAAGCCAATTGGCTACAAGTCTAAGTCCCATCTTCTCAAGGTGGGCTTCGATCTTCTGCTGGCCCAACGGCTTTGTAAGTGGGTCTGCCACATTATCTGTGGAGTTGACTCTCTTGACCTCGACGTAACCTTCTCGAGGTAATCGCGGATGAGGTGGTATCGCCGCTCAATGTGCTTGGATTTCTGGTGAGACCTCGGCTCCTTAGCAAGGGCTATGGCGCCATTGTTGTCGCAGTATAGAGGAATGGCATCTGATGGCATTACTCCAATTTCTGCAGCAAACTTCTTGTACCAGAATGCTTCCTTCGCAGCCTCTGATGCAGCGATATATTCTGCTTCCATGGTGGAATCTGCTATCACAGTTTGCTTGGAACTCTTCCAGCTGACAGCTCCACCATTGCACACAAACAGACTTCCAGATGTCGACTTTCGATCATCTATATCAGACATGAAGTCCGAGTCTGTGTATCCTTGAACTTGGAGTTCTCCGTTACCAAAGACCAACATCATATCCTTAGTTCTTCTCAAGTACTTAAGGATACATTTCACAGAAGTCCAGTGTTCTTCACCTGGATTTGACTGATATCTGCTTGTGACACTCACAGCATGGGCTATATCAGGTCGTGTACATAGCATGGCATACATGAGGCTCCCTATTGCAGAAGCATAAGGGATCTTGCTCATGCGTTCTATTTCCTCAGGTGTGCTGGGGCACATCTTCTTGGAAAGATGAATACCATGTCTGAAGGGTATTAATCCCCTCTTAGAGTTTTCCATACTAAACCTCTTTAGTACTTCCTCTATGTACATTTCTGTGAAAGTCCTAGCATCCTATTCGGTCTATCCCTATAGACCTTAATTCCTAGAATAAAGGATGCTTCACCTAGGTCTTTCATGGAGAATTCCTTGGACAACCACATCTTGACTGATGTCAACATGGGAATATCATTCCCAATAAGGAGGAT